>JBBPTS010000085.1:0-43785 GCA_038094235.1 Fistulinella staudtii | reverse complement strand
TTGTAGAAACAAACAAAGGTAAATATTGTATAGTTTGACTAAGATCCTGATCATCAATACAAAAGCTCAAAAACCCTTTCAATGGTATTGCTGTTTTAAATTGACTATATCTCTGTACCCTGTGAATAGAATCACATGACTTAGGGGGTGATTTTGTAGCCAATAGTATGTACTATTTATGTCTCCACCAAGGCTAAGCATGATTCCCACAATGTTTGGCAGTGTGCTTTGCGTACTGCTGTTAGAGTAAACATTGAAAGGGTTTTTGAGGTCACTGTATATGCCTCAATGGCTTTCCTGATCTTCCAGATCTGGGTCAGGGTTGTAGATATGTACTGGGAGCAGGTGTCTATCCTGAACAGTTCCTGCCATAAGTCATCATTTACAGCCTGTTCTAAGAGGAGTACCCCATACTCATCAGCTAGGTTAGTATGGTTATTGGCCACCTGCTATTTTACCAGGAATGTATCAATGTCATCTCTGTCTTGCTTTAGTTTGGTGATGTTTACCATCACCCAGTCTCAGTGGAGCATTGGTTTCTGTTGCGAAACCGGCCTAGACCCTTGTCTTCCTGTGTTTCACATCTGTCATCCATGCCATCACCTCATGTTTGGCTAGATGCCTCACTGTGAGTTCATGGTTCGTTTTTATTTATGCTATCGATGATGTCATGGTCTGGACTATAACACGTTCCCTTATCTTTACCTCACCACTACTTATTGACATCATAGAACACTCTAGTCTGCCTCATGTATACAGCATGTTGATCCATGCTCCCTCCTCATGTAGTGATGTCATATGGTCTGTGCCCTATAGTAGATAGTATTTAATGAGAAGCAATCCAGTCAGAAAGCTCCCCAGCTTTGTTAACTTGATCTTTTCAATGATAACTCAGAAGCATCAGAAGCTCCACCCTTGCCCAGTTCAATATGAACATCAACTATGAGATGACATTCATCAGAAGTCCTTCACCTTTGAAGCAAGCTCATCCCTATTCACCCTCAACCCACGTCTAGGACATTCTACCTTCTGCTATGCCATTCCCCTCCCCTTTAGGATATAGAGGCTGATGTTCACGTTACGACTAAGCGAGTTGTCATTGTGTTTCAATTTCATCAACCCCTTAAATTCTTATTTGAAGTTGCCCTACATCTTAAAGGATGTCCTTCCTTCTAGTAGCTTCTCCAACTCTAATTAGGCCCATAGGCCTCCTTTCTGGCCTTTGAGCCATGATAGTACTGTCTTCATCCCTTCAATGAGTTTGATATCATACTCTTGTTCTCCTGTGATTGGATTTATCTTATCTGAGCTATAGTTGTACTTTACTTTGATCAAGAAGAAGGGGTTTGATTGAAGCCAGGATCTCATCTTGATTCACCACTTGTCAAACTTAGCTTTTGATCCATTGCATTCCCCTGGATCCTTAAATGCTTCTACTTTACTTCCACTACTTCCTACTGATGTGCTTGTCCATTGTTGTAGACCTATGACGGCAAGGGCTTGGTCTCTTTGTTCAGTCAGGTTTCTTATGACCTGAGTCTGATTGTTCATTTCTCCAATAACAGCCTGGAGTTGGCCTCTTAGTGCATTGAGTTGTTCTTTGATCAACATAGTGAAACAGGAGGAAATATGAATGGATTTGAGAGGGTGGTTATCTTAGCACACATATACAAGAGGTCTCTTTCAACCTTCTACTGACCCAAGGCCTTACTTCTTAGCCTTCTTTAACAGATATAAAGCGCGAAGGGGGGAGTGAGGGTCTGATCTTGCCTTGGAGGTGGATGGGTAAATCCTTCTTGCTTGCTTCTTTATCAGGCCTTCATCCATCTGAACTCCTATCTCCGATATGCCTTATTTCTCTCCTGAGGGTTTTGGCACCTGACACCCTTCTTTCAGCTCTCTGATGTAAGCTGTTCTGTCCCCACTGAATGTATCTAGTGCCTCTGCTATACCACGAAGTTCCAATCCTTTTCCTATTGCTAGGTCTACCGGTACTCCATCTCCAAGATTAGGAGAGTGGAGGAAATCAAAAAGTGCAAAGATGACAAAGGCACTGGTCCTGTTAGTGCAAGTTGAAACGAAAAAGCCACTAAGGGACTTTTATAAGAAGAGGGTCGAGTAAAGGGCTCAGGAGCTTTAGAGTCTGCACCGCCAAGCTACTTTGACTGAGGAATTGTCCTCAGCAAAGCGGCCTGGTTTATATATTCATAGGCTTGTATGTACATGTTGTGGCATAACTACCATAAACGTATTTTTAAGGAATCGTACTATAAGAGCATAATTTGCCATTGGGTGATAAGTAAACATGAGGATGCGTCATGCATCAAGGGTCTTCGGAACCTATAAAGGCAGTGCCTTCTGGAATGGAAGAGAAGTAGACGGAAATTAAATACTCATGTGGGTCGTGACTTCTGATGTCGGTGCCAATTGCACAGGATGGATATTAAGAGGTAGTGCCTCATGTATAAGGAAGGTGGAAACAGGCTAGTGGTGCCCAAGGGTGCGACACTTGTCGCGAAGGGTTCGGGTCTCGTCTAGATCATGTGATCTTCATCGTCATGTGATGTGTCATGAGGTTAGTCACGTGACCTGGCTTATATCAGTCAGAAGTGAAGAAAAACGTCTAAGTCATCAAGACTTTATTGAGTTCGTAACACAAGTGACAAAGGTTACTTTCAGAGGATGTTGCTTCTTTAATTGTCCTATCATTGCAGTGTCTGGGTGGCCTTCAGCAAAGGTGTTCTTATCAATGGTGAAGTGGGTAGTTTGATTGAAGTGAAACAAAAAAGAAACAACAAAGAGAGGAGGTCAAGTAACTTACTTGAGGAGTTGTCTTTTATATGCAGAAACAACCAGGTTAATCAAACTGAGGGCTTTCCCCAGTCTGATGCCTTGGTATATATATTCATCAGTTCATACTTTGTACATGTTTGTGCATAGGTCTATAAACATATTTCTAGAATCATACCATAAGAGCATAATGTGCCATTAGGTGATAAGTAAGAGCATGTGTGATATGAGTGCATCAATGGTCTTCAGAACCAATGAAGGCAGTGCCTTCTATGATAGAAAAGAAGTGAGATGGGAATTAAATACTCATGTAAGTTGTAACTTCAATGCCAGTACTTCTTTTGTACAGGATGGAGATGAAAGGGCAGTGCTCTATATATAAGAAAGGAAGGAACAGGCTAGTGATGCCCAAGGGTGTGACACCTGTTGCAAAGTTCAGTGTTCTCTTCTAGGTCATGTGACCTTGCATCGTCATGTGATGGGTCATGTTGTTAGTCACATGACTTGGATTATGTCAGTCGAAAGCAAGGAAACCTCTAAGTTCGAATATAAACTTTTGGATTTGTAACAATTAAAGAAGACCATTAGGATATGGGGAAGAATAATAGGTAGGGTGAGGTAGTCTATTAGGATAAGAACACTAGAGTCACCCATTGGGATAAGGATAAGGATAAAGAGTAGCATAGTGATTAAGGGAGAGTACTAGGATAAGGACAAGAATAAGACACTAGGGTTGTCTATTAGGATAAGGATAAGAATAAGGACAAGTGTAGTGATCAAGGTAGAGTACTAGAATAAGGACTAGGATAAGACACTAGGGTCACCTATTAGGATACGGATAAGGATAAGGACTAGTGTAGTGATCAAGATAGAATATTAGGATAAAGATAAGGATAAGAAGTAGTATAGTGATTAAGATAGAGTACTCACTACTGTGACAGATGTACTTCTGTAACTTCTGAAGGACGGCGTAAAGTGTTGGCCCTTATAGAGGATAGACTATCAAAGGTGTTGTAATGGCTCGCTATTTCCACGCTTCAGACTTAGAAGCAATGGCGAAGACTGGCATAAATGCAACACCCTGTCCATTATGATTTTCCTCTTTTGGTTATCTTTAACCCCTAGCGATGATCTTATCTTATCTCAGCATTTCCCGGTATCTTATCAGATATCGCGCATCTGCAGGAAGGATCTTATCTGAAGGGACTTAGGACTCTTTTCCTTTTCTCGGACTTATCTCTTTTCCTCGCACTCGCTGACATATGGCAGATCTGATCTAAGATACAGATCTCATCTAACCATATCGGTCAGCACTGCCCAATTATGTTCCCACATCTATTTCCGCTCTCTTCCATTCCATGCCTTATGACACACATGCCTTATTAATTTCCGCTTTCTATTTCTGTTATCTCGGCTATGCTTTCTGATGGATTCTTCTGATGTACTTATCACTTCTCACGCACAGCCCAGATAAGCAGTGCCTCGATTAGGGTAGTTACACAGCCATGTACAGCCTTGTAGTATGCATATATAAACCCAAGGAACTCGGCTGGTAACCCTAGTCTTGTTCACTTGGAACTTTCGCCTAACAAGCGGATAAGCAGCCAAGTAGCTCACTCGGTCCCAGTATAGTCCCTGGATATCAAAGGACGCTTTCCTCTCTTGACACAGGACGTCCTTTCCTCTATATAAGGGAGAGCCTTCGCACGGTGCACCCCAGTCCACGGAAGAACCTTCACACGGTGTACTCCAGTCCACGTCTCCCTTGCTCCATGTAAAGGTTCCTCGCACTCGCAAGTCAGAGTTGTTAGGTTCGCTTCAGGTGTAGTGTTGCTGGTAAGCAAGGGAGAGGGGTAAACTGAGTCCCACTGGTAGAGCACATTTGTCAGGTGTGAGATCTAAGTAAACAAGACTGGGGTTCAGCCAGTCGAGCTACTCAGGCTTATATAAGCATGAGTACATGGCTGTGTCTATCCTAATTGAGGCACTCCTTATCTAGGCAGTGCGTGAGAAGCGATAAGTACATCAGAAAGTCCATCAGAAGAGCATAGCTGAGATAACAGTAATTAAAGAGGCATGTACATATAACATAAGTCATAGAAGAGAAGATGAGTGGAAGTGAACATGAGAACATAATGGGGCTATGCTGACTGATATGGCTAGATGAGATCTGTACCTTAGATCAGATCTGTCATATGTCAGTGAGAGTGTGAGAAAGAGAGAGAGAAAGAGAAAATAGCTAAGTCCTTGTGATTGTGTGATATCTGATAAAATACCAGAGATTGCCATGATAAGATAAGATAAGTCCTTCTGGCTTGTCAAAAGCGTAGTGGTTGGGTTAGGTGTCTATGCTGGTCTTCACCATTGTTTCTAAGTCTGAAGCGTGAAAGTAGCAAGCCATTACAACTGCCTTATTGGCTCCAAAGACCTTTGATACATGAGCATCTCTCATGCCCTACTTATTACCCAATGGCACATTATGTTCATATGATATGACTCTCAGAAATATGTATTTAGAAGTATGAACACATATGTACAAACATGAACCCATGAATATATAAACCAGGTTGCTTTACTGAGGATGACTCCTCAGTCCAAGTAACTTGGTGGTGCAGACCTTAAGAGTCAACCCTGAGCCATTTACTTGATTTCCCCTTTTTTTCCTCTAAAGTCACTAGTTGGCTTTTTTTGTTTCATGAGAGGCTTGTAACCACACTCCTCATAAAAACTCTTAGTCTTGGATTTATAGAAATCACATATTGAGACTAGCAACACCAAGTACATATATAGTGTTTTCATGAGACCTTCATCTTCTTTCTACTATGTGTAGGTGATCCAGCCAGTTCCCTCCTGTTCCTGGAGAGGACTTTGTGTAGAGGCTCCAGAAGGATCTTGGACCCATTTAGGTTTGCCACCATGTCATTAAAACTCTTCTGCACCACTTTGTGAGTAGCATCTAGTTGGACAGGATTAATTGAAAGTTCAGGAAAATCCTTCTCAGCCAGCTGATACATATGCTTCAGAAGCATAGCTATTGAGAAGATGGGTTTGCAATGGTTTCTGTATGTCTCTGAGAGTGTCCCAAGGGCATGCTCCAGAGACTGGATGTTGTTGAAAAAGATTAAATGGTCTGCTGAATCAATCAAGACAGGAAATGCTATATGAAACCACTGCTTCTGACCCTCAAGGTCTTTACTGAGAGAATTTGCATTGGTGTGATACAGTAAGACCCACACTGTGGCCCACCAGTGAGATTTAAGGTCATGGAAGAAATTTATATGGAACAGAGGAGCTGAGCCTGAGGCCTCAGGGGATTCATTGGGGTAGGCAAGTGAAGTGATGGTGTCCTTGAACTTCTGAAGCTTGGAAAGTAGCTCAATGTCTGCACTTGGATTATTGGATGGTACATCAACGCTTGTTTTTTCAGCCCCAGAGAGTTCTGGAGTAAAAAGGTAAGTCTGTCTTACCACCTCAACAGCCATAAAATGGATTGTCTCCTGTCAGTTGTAAGCATAAGATATAGGATTTTTGATAGTGCCTCATGGTTCAGACATCATACAGTGTATCAGATATAACTTTCTTTACATATTTGAAATCTGTCAACTTGCCAATGAAGTGACCAGAACAAGGTGGATCTTCTACCCATAGTACATTTGTGACACTGAAATCATAGTGCACTCAATTGGCCTTGTGTACATAATACAAGCCTGTACATCACTAAGTCAAGAATAAAGGTAGTGATTAAAAACTGCTAACCTTTCAGCATATCAAATAAACAAGAAAAAGAATCTGCCAGGTCATATACTTCCTGAAACAAAAAAGAACAAGGAGAAATGTAGAGCTGAGTATTACCTGGGTAAAGTTGTCCTTTAGTGAGGAAACTCTAAGACAACCAAACTGAGGACCATTGTCCTAGTTGGTGCTTGGTTTATATAGACATAGTATTGTATTTGTACATGTGTATGTATACTTCTATAAATGTATTTCTATAAATCATACCATAAGAGTATAATGTGCCATTGGGTGATAAGTAGGGCATGTGTAATACTTGTGTATCAAGGGTCTTCAGAGCCAATAAGGCAGTGCCTTCTAGAATGGAAGAGAAGAAAAGCAGTAATTAAATACTTATGTGAGTCATAACTTCTGATGCTGGTATCAGTTGTACAGGGTGTAAATGAAAGGGCAGTGCCCCATGTATAAGAAAGGAAGGAATGGGCTAGTAGTGCCTAAAGATGTGACACTTGTTGTGAGGGATTCAGTACTCTTCTAGGTCAGGTGACCTTACATTGTCATGTGATGTGTCACATTGTTAGTCACATGACTTGGATTATATCAGTTGAGAGGGAGAACACCTCTAAGTTCAGACATGAACTTTTGGATTTGTAACACTTCTATGAGCACATCCCCAACATCTATGAAAACAGTGCAAGCAAGTGTCCTACACAGAATCATATCGGCTCTATGAGGCACATGCTGCACACATTTGGATGGCAGACAAGTAGAGCTTGGTATATGACCTGTGCTGGATAAATGACAGGATTTCAAGAGTAGATGATCAGCATCAATGGCCATCCATTTCACATCTTTTGCATCCTCCAGAGTGAGTGTTTTATCATTCTTTCCAAAGATTATGATGTCTTTGTAAACCTGAACTTGAATGAAATATCTCTTCACCTCTATTGCCTTTTCTTCTCCCAGCTTGTTGCAAATATCCTAAAGGATCTTGTCCAGTATTGCACCCTCAGGCTCACAATCCTTCTCTCTCCATGAGTCCTTGTGAAACTGACGTCCTTCCTCAACTATCAAAGGAGGGAGATAAGATAAAGATCTTATCTATAACTTCAGAGATGCGATAAGGATCGCCTTCAAAGAGGTGCAATGATGGTTGCCTTCAGAGGTCTCTTCATACTTCAGAACCTTGTCAACTCTATCTTCTGTGAGGGCAAAGGGCAAGTGGCGGTGATAGGACTTGTACACCAATGAAGAGGGAAATGGTTGAGTAAGCAACTCCACTTCTTCAGCTACTGCCAGGAGTCTGACTGGTAGAGCACACTGGTTAGGTGTGAGATCCAAGAAAGCAAGACTGAGGGGTGTAACCGATGTACTTCTTCTACTTCAAAAAGTTGCCTTCTTAGGGTCTTCGAAGTTACTTCAGAGGTGAGGGATAGCCTATCAAAGGTGTAGGGGTGCTTTGTAAGCGGTGGAGTTAGGGATGACTACTGTCAGGAGTCTGACTGGTAGAGCACACTGGTTAGGTGTGAGATCCAAGTAAGCAAGACTGGGGTTTTACCAGTTGAGCTACCCGGCTATATATATGCAAAAGTACATGGCTGTGTCTATCCTAATTGAGGCAGAGCTTATCTAGGCTGTACATGAGAAGTGATAAGAACATCAGAAAGGTCCATCAGAAAGCATAGCCAAGATTGCAGTAATGAAAAGAGCATGTGTTATATAAGGCATAGAAATGGAAGAGGCAGAGATGAGCGTGAGAACATAATGGGCAGTGCTGACCAATATGGATAAATGAGATCTGTATCTTAGATCAGATTCTCCTTATGTCAACAAGTGCGTGGGAAAAGGGAGAGAGAGAGAACAACGGTTAAGTCCTTCATGATCATGTGATATCTGATAAGATATCAGGGATGCCAAGATAAGATAAGATATCTTCTGACTTGTCAAAAGTGTAATGGTTTGGGTTGTGCATCTATGCCGGTCTTTGCCATTGCTTCGAGGTCTGAAGCATAAAAGTAACGAGCTGTTACAAGGGGCATCTATCGCTAGCCTCTTCTACTATATATATATCTTCTGATGAGGCAGTGTATGGCCTCATCTGGTAAATACTGAATCGTACCATTATGGCTATCCTGTGGCCATGTCAGTGTCCTTCTGATAAGAGAACATGTGTTCTCCTCATGTCCATCAAAATGGAAGAGAAGGCTCTGTCTTCTATCTAACCTCATGGCAACCTCATGTGCCGCTTCTAAGTCCTAGGATCAATCTATGATCCAATCTTCTTCATCTAAGATCCAACCATGATGGGATCTTCTTAGAGATCTCCGATCTCTTTTCTGGTGGTGGAGATAAGGTGATCTCCCTTCTATCCTTTGAGGATTCTTCTCAATGTTGCTGATAAGATCAGGACATGCAATTGTGCGATAAGATTCGGAGATTGCCGAGATAAGATAAGATCAGATTGTCGAAATCTAATCTTCTTCAGAGTGTGCCTTCTTGTGCAGAAGTGATAACGATAGCGATCGTTACACCTTGATTGCAACTGTCATCCCATCCTCATCTTTTGCTTCATATACCCAGGTTCCACATCCAACCATTGCATCTGTACCACACTCAGCAAGTGGACATGTTGTGATGAAACACTTGTCACCAACCATAAACTGGTATTGTCCATCACAGGTGCACCAGACAGTAGGATCCCACCTAAGTTCCTCAATCATCTTGCTCTCAATTAAGTAGAATAAAGAAATTACTTTCTGAATCTCCTAAAGATTCAATCAGCACCAAAATGCCCACCTAGAAATTAAATATCCACTGTAATGAAATTGATAAGCAGTGAGGCAGCAAGAAATACACAATTACTACACCAGACCCTCATATCTGTGTTGTTGATCGTAATTCCAAAGGCAAAGTGGTGAAGTGGATCTTCATGTATGATATTGTGTAGACTCCATATTATCTTTCATACATTCTGATACAAGGAAAGCTGTCAAGTCTAGTTTATGCGAAGTGTTTACAATGTACATCTTGTCTCTTAGTATTGTGGTCTTTTTTTTTAAACTTGAAAGGAAGAACAATGTCAAACCAACTTGTATCACTGGTATGAGGATGTGTGCTGTATGCATCAGGACAAGATGTATTTCCACAGATTGAGAGGGGGGTAGCAGAGATTTGCAGCAAAGGAGAGCCTACAGCCAGATACCTGCTTGATGATCTTTGAGATGAGATTCCTGAGTGGCCTGAAAGCCTCATTCTCATAGAGCCTTGATTGTGATGGGATGTACTTGGCAGTACTCAAAATACCCTCCTCTGTCAACTTCTGAGATATTTGTGATATATCAGGTGGAGAACTGAATGCAGAACAGACAAGGATGTCATATGGGACCTGAAAATACCCCCCAAGATCCTTGAGGACAGCTTGATGGCCCTTGGCAAGGTCTCTGGTGTGATAGCCATTCTTTGAGATGTGGTGTGGAACTGGTTCTGTATCCAGTTGCTGAGACTATGATTTTGACTTTGATTGCAATTGTGGAGTGCTAGAGGCCAAGCTTTCCATAGAAAATTCAGCAGTAAAGTGATAGTAGGATGTATAAGATTTAGAAACCTCAGGCCACTAAAGTGTGTATGGGGGAGAAACAGACTTGTTGAAGAAGGATGAAACTGTGTGAATACGTCTGTCAGCCAATTGGTCAATTAGTCAGCATGCATGATTGCAAGCAAGATGCCATTGACTGACTGACTGGCAGCATATACTCCTCTTGTTTGTTCTTTTCTTCATCTTCATTTTTCTGTACACACTCAATCTCTCATACCTATGCCACCAAATCCAGGAACTCAGCATGCTCAAATCATTTCTAGGGGACTCAGAAAATACTTTGAGAGTCCACTAGGTCCCCATGACAAGAAAAAAACTCAGAGACTTGTCAAGGTTACAAGTCACTCCATTTGTCATTCCCATTCAGCTGCTTATCTCGAAAAACTTTAGTCTAATGGCTGTATACTGCTGGTAAATGAAGTGGAAGATGACATCATGTCAAAATTTGATCTCATTGAGTAGGACTTTATTCCAGATGATGAGCCTCAAATAGGTGTAGACCAAGCTGAGCTCAGCCATCACTCCTAAGCTATTCCCTATCCAGCTCCTGAGCATTGCATTCATCCAGATTTCACTGCAGAACAGCTTTATTGCAGTTGGAAGCTTCTTATTCTTACACTGTTTCAGCCATATCTGCACTACATCTCCCAAACACTAGGAAAGCCACTTTGTCCACCCTCTTCAATCATCTTCCTTTGCAACCAATCCCAGTATTCCCATAAACCCACCCAAATTTTGTGTCTATTTTTTGATCTTAAGTCTCTTCCTTAACATGCAAAAAGGCACATTTAATTAGATCAAAACTTTGTCTCCACTGAGGTTGTAGCCTGTGAATGTTCAACAGCTACTCAGATTTTGGTGCACTTCAGCCTTTTCCCCACCACTCCATCCCAGCCTCATATGGCAATTTCTATTGAATTGCTAGTGTTATACCATGCACTATTTGAGCAGTCCTGCAATGTGATCAACATACTCACTTCTGAATTACATATTCACTATGTTTGATGGGGATTTCACCTGGTGAACAAAAATATACATGTAATCTGTCAAGTAGAGGTGCTCTCTAACTCACTTGCAGAATGAAGTTGTCCAAGATCCTCTCCAGTAGAGTCTGGGACTCACAGTATAGTGGTACAACATCCTTCACATTGAAGTGATGCATTGGGTAGAAATATCCTCAAGTATGCCAAGACCACATCAGATTGTCTAAATCACTACAGCTTGCAACCAATATGCCCAATATGCCCAGCACCTCTCATTCAATGACATTTGTAATGCTATGGAAACTTGTAATGCCCTCAAATACTCTCACTACTACACAATGAGTGATGTGGTCTATAGTATCTGTAACAATCACTATCGTTATCACTCCCACACAATAGTGTGCTCTGAAGAAGATTAGATTTCGATTATCTTATCTTATCTTATCTCAGCAATCTCCGAATCTTATCAGACAATTGCAAGTCCTGATCTCATCAGTGACACTTAGAAGAATCCTCGAAGGATAGAAGGGAGATCGCACTATCTCCACCACCAGAAGTGAGATCTGATATCTCTAATAGAAGATCCCATTGTGGTTGGATCTTAGATGAAGAAGATCGGATCATAGATTGACCCTAGGACTTAGAAGCAGCACATGAGGTTGCTATAAGGTTAGATAGAAGGTAGAGCCTTCTCTTCCATTTGATATACATAAGGAGAACACATATTCCCTTATCAGAAGGACAATGATGCGGCTACAGGATAGCCACAATCATATGATAGAAGTATTTACTTATAAAGATGGGACACAGCCTCCCACAAGGTGTATATAAGAAGTAGAGACTGAGCTATGGAAGCTCCAGTCTTGTTCACTTGATACTTTCATCTAATACAGTGATTATAAAGATTAGTGGACTCACTTGGTCCCAGTCTAGTCCCTGGATATCAAAGGATGCTTTCCCCTTTTGATGCTGCATATCCTTCTTGCTTCCATGTTAAGGACCCTTGCACTCAGAAGACTATAGTGTTAGGTTCGCTTCAGTATCAATAAGTCTGCTGGACTTGACACCATCTCCAAGCATGACACCATCCATGGCCAAAAAGACCATTGTTCATATAAACTGCTTGAAATCGTCCTATAAAATCCATCAGACAATAGCAGGTGGATCATTACTGAAGCAAACCTAACTCATATAACTTCTGAGGAGTGCGGATGCTTGTTGTGGAGCAAGGGAGATGTGGACTGGAGTACACCATGTTAGGGCTCTTCCGGGGACTGGGGTGCACCGTGTGAAGGTTCTCCCTTATATAGAGGAAAGGATGTGCTGCATCAAAGAGAAAGCGTCCTTTGATATCCAGGGACTATACTGGGACCAAGTGAGCTACTTGGCTGCTTATCCACTTGTTAGGCGAAAGTTCCAAGTGAATAAGACTGAGGTTACCAGCCGAGTTCCTTGGGTTTATATATGTATAGAGTGTGGCTGTACATGGCTGTGTAACTACTCTAATCGAGACACTAGCTTATCTGGGCTGTGCATAAGAAGCGATAAGTACATCAGAAAGTTCTATCAGAAAGCATAGTTGAGATAAGAGAAAGCAGAGATTAATAAAGCATGTTGTGCATGAGGCATAGAATGGAAGAGAGCGGAAATAAGTGTGGGAACATAATTGAGCAGTGCTGACCAATATGGTTTAGATGAGATCTGTATCTAAGATCAGATCTGCCATATGTCAGTGAGTGCAAAAGAAAAAGAAAGAGTTTGAGAAAGAGTAAAACTTCTAAGTCTCTTCAGATAAGATCAATCCCACAGTCATGCAATATCTGATAAGATACCAGAGAATGCCGAGATAAGATAAGATCATCAATAGGGGTAAATGAGAAAGGAAATCATAATGGGTGTGGTGTTGTGTCTATGCCGGTCCTTGCCCTCGCTTCTAAGTCTGAAGTATGAAAGTAACAAGCTGTTACAATTACACTACTCTACTTTCTTGAGTATGATCTTGAATATTGTGTTCAATGCACCACAGCCCAATCATCCCCAGATATACCACAGTCACCCAGTATTGTTTGAAGGTGGACAACTCTCTGGTTAGTATACGATGACAAACTAGCTCCCCCAATCAAGCATGAACCCAATGGAGATTGAAACAGAAAGACTTCTTCTATCTCCAAAGGTTGGCTTCGAAGATTACTTCAAGGATGGCCTATCAAAGGTGTAGTCTGTTTATTCAGTGGGAGAGATGAAGAGACTGAGCCTGACTGGTAGAGCCCACTGTTTAGGTGAGAGATCCAAGTAAGTAAGACTGGGGTTTAGCCAGTCAAGCTCCTCAGGTTTATATATATATGGGACATGGCTGTGTCTACCCTAATTGAGGCACTAGCTTATCTAGACTGTATGTGAGAAGTGATAAGTATATCAGAAAGGTCTATCAGAAGACATAGTCAAGATAGCAGTAATTAATAAGGCATGTGTGGCATGAGGCATAGAATGGAAGTGAGTGGAGATGAGCATGGGAACATACTGGGCAGTGTTGACCAATGTGGTTGTACGAGATCTGGATCAAGAGATCTGATCTGTCCATATGCCAACTAGTATATGGGAAAGGAAAGAGAGAGGAGAAATGAGTAAGTTCTTTACAATTGTGTGATATCTGATAAGATACTGGAGATTGCTGTGATAAGATTAGATAATGTCTTCTGGCTTGTTAAAGGCATAATGGTTTGAGTTGTGCATCTATGCCAGTCTTTGCTATCACTTCTAAGTCTGAAGCATGAAAGTAATGGGCCATTACACCATACCCCTTCTGTGCTTGAGATTCCAGATCAAGCTTGGGAACTTCAAAGGATACTGCAACACAGTAGGTTTCATAAGGATTAAATAGACCAAACTTATCATAGAAGGCTTCTCTCACATCAAGATGGCAATTCTTTTCGTGGAGGTGGGTGAGGGTATCTATGGCATGGGTGAGATTCATCTTCAGTTCCCATATGCGATCATCTTCTCCATATCCCACCCAGTGTACAAGATATTCCCAACTGTTTCTGCATTTCCATACATCTACAATAAAATCCACTTCAAATTCTTCTTTCTGATCATCAGTAGTCAAGACAGGTCCTGGTTCTTTCACAGGCTGCCCTTCAAGTCTTTCCTTGTAGGGTTTGACTCGTGACACATTGACTATGAGATGGATTCTCATCGAGAGAGAGAGTTGTAGTTTTACAGCATTGTGGCTGATTACTTCTATGATAGAGAAGAGACTGAGCCACTTCTTGGATAACTTCTTTGACTGCCTTGTGAGGTGGAGGTTGTTGGTGGCCAGCAGTACTTGATCTCCAATCTTGTATTCTGGCACATTGCTTCTATGTTTGTCTGCCTGCAGAACCATATACTTTTGCACCTTCTCGAGGTTTGTGGATGTTTCCATGAGGGTTTCTTCTATCTGCTAGGTGAAAGTGTCCACAGCAGGTCCTTGGAAGTGCCAGGTTCTATTCCCATGTGTGGGGCATTGGTTCTGGTGACTTCAAAGGGGGACTTCTCAGTGGAGGCTTGCTGTTTCATATTGTAGGTAAATTGGATGATGAGTAGCCAGTCTAATCAATCTTCTTGGTGGTCGCATATGAATAATCACAGATATTGTTGTAGATCTCAATTGATCCTTTCTGTTTGACTGTCTGTCTGGGGGTGTGCTGCCATGGAAAGCTGTGGGCATATTCCTAAGCGAGCGCACAGGTCCTTTATAACTTATACAGCAAATTGTGGTCCTCAATCTGAGACAATAGATCTAGGAATCCCGTGATTTGTCCAGACCCTTGTGAGGTACAGCTTGGCAGTTTCTAGTGCTGTAATATCCTTCTTACAGGGGATAAACTCCACTTCTTTGGAGAACCTGTCAACTACCATAAGGATGGAGTTGTATAGCAACAAAACTGAGAGGTCAGTGATGAAGTTGGCTGATATGTCTTCCCATGGTATATGTACTAGTTCTAGTGGTTGGAGTTTGCTGGCTGGCAGCTGGTTCTCTGTTTTCATCTTCTGACATATGTGACATCTAGCTATATAGTTTTTTATCTGAACTGTTATTCCAGACCAGTAGTAATGCCTTTTGATGAGCTCTATTATCTTCTCGTTCCCAGGGTGTCCTACCACTGAGGTATCATAATGGCACATGATGAGATCCAACCAATCTTTTGCAGTGACAAATATCTTTTTATCTTTCATAAAGAGTCCTTCTTCTGACAACTGCCCTCTATCATCTTCTATCTTCTGTACTTCTGATTCTTTGAGGGCAAGCATGTGGTCTCAGATTCTATCCTTCATACTGTCCCCATCATCTTTGATCCTTACTGTTCAGATCTTATCTGGGGTGATTAGAACCATTCCTTGGTTATCCTCTTCTACTCTTATCATGTGGTTGGGTCTTCTTGATAGGGTGTCTGCTTTTACCATCTGGGTTCCCAGTTTGTATACCCAGGTGTAGTCAAATCTGGATAGGTATTGTGACCACTGTGCTTGTCTTTAGTTCAAATTCTGTTTTTCCATGAACCATTATAAGTTGATGTGATCATTCCAGATTTTGAACTTGGGTTTTGCTCCTTCTAGATGGTGACACCATTCTTCTAAAGCCCGGATGACGCTTAGCATCTCTTTGTCAAAGACCTGGTAATTTCTTTCTTCTGAGGACATAGAGTGGGAGAGATAAGCAACTGGGTGGAAAATTCCTTCTTTCTTGACCATCAGTACTGCTCCTGTGGTGAAGTCTGATGTGTCTGTTTCTACTTGATACTCCACTTCCTGATCTGGGAAGGTGAGGACTGGAGCAGTTGTAAACATCTTCTTTAGCTTGTCAAAAGCTTCTTGTTCCTTGTCTCCCCAATGGAAGATGGATTCTTTCTTCAGAAGATCATTAAGAGGGTGTGTGAATTGTGCCATTCCATTGATGAACCTTCGATAGAAGTTGGCTAGCCCAAGGAAGGCATATACTTGGCATGTGCTTCTTGGTGATGGCCATTCTAAAATTGCTTCTACCTTTTCTTTTTCCATTAGGATACTGTTTCTGCTAACAATCATCTCTAGGAAGGGGACTTCTTCTACTCTGAAGGTGTACTTTTTGGGTTTTGCAAAAAGGTCATTTGCTTCTAACCTTCGAAGGACTTCTTCCACAATCTCATCATGTTCTTCTGGGGTTCCTCCTTTTGTAAAAATTAGGAGGTCATCTATGTAAACTACCACCACATTGTCCATGTCCGCAAAGATCTCATTCATCATGGCTTGGAAGGTGGAGGGGGAGTTCATCAGTTCAAAGTACATGACAAGTGGTTCAAAGGCCCCCTTGAAACATATGAAGGCTGCTTTCCATTCATCTCCTTTCTTGATTTGGACATTATTGTATCCTCATCTGAGATCTATCTTTGTGAACCTTGTGGATCCCTTCAAATTGTCTATAAGGGAGGCAATGAGAGGGAGGGGGTAGTTGTTCCTCACAGTGTGTTTGTTAAGCTATCAGTAATCTTGTACCATCCTTTTTTGTTCATCCTTCTTTGGGACAAAGAACACTAGAGATGTTTGGGGTGACTTGGAAGGGCGGATATACCCCTTCTGAAGTTGATCATCTAGGAAGGCTGATACTTCCTCTTGTTCTTTTACTAAGAGGGGGATGATCTTTCCTTTTCTTGGGGTGAACATTTCTTTTAGTTTGATTTCATGATCCCATGGTGTCTGAGAGGCATTCTTTTGGATTCATGCTATGAGAATACCTTTAACCATTTATGGAATTGGGCTGAGACTAGATCTTCCAGTTTCCTCTCTGTAGGTTCTTTCTTCTTTAGGGTTGTTCTTATGTCAAATGCTGCCCAAGCATTGCTTTGTTCTTCTTCTTCACAGTGTGCTATCCAAGCACTTCTTTCTTGGAGAAGGAGACATGATCATGGACACCTCGTCATCTTTACTCCTCCTGTCTGCCAGTTTATTTCTGGGTTGTGGTGCTGTAGCCATGTAAAGCATATAACCAGATTGAATTTGTGGAGATCTGTTGTTAGACATGCTCAGTTTGCACATATTGCGCTATTTGGTGTGTTTTGATTATATCTCACTGAGTTGAGCATTCTTGTGCATCTTTTGCACACTTGACCATTTTTCTTATCTCCTGCTTTCCCCATTCGCTCTATTTACTCTTTATTGTTGTTTAGTGATGTTTCCATCCTTTATAACCCTTGTCGGAGTTCACAGCATGCTTTCTTTAATTTCTGACTGTGAACTCCAGGTGTGTTGTAGTAGCTACACTCGAATACCATAATTTCTGACTGTGAACTCCAGCCTTAGCACTTAGGGTTGTTAACATCTGTTACATTGGCTGTGACCTTCTCTCTATGTCCATCAAAGTTGATGATTATTTCTGTGGTGTAGGTGATGTTTCTACTAGAGTTCTTGGTTCCATCCATGTTAAAGACCAGTATAGGGCGGGTTAGCTTCTTCATGGGTATTTGGTTCTTCTGAACCCATCATTCATTGATGAAGGTTACATTGGCCCTACTGTCAAACAGCAGGACAGGCAGTGCTGCCTCCAATCTCTCCAGTGATGGTGTCCATAATGGTCTCTTCACATCGTGTTTCCCCTCTGACTCATCCACCTCTGTCAACACTACTAAATCCCCTGGCATCAATGTTGACAATGCTGCCAACAACTGGCAATTTGGCAATCCCTGCAGTGATCACTCTGCTAGTCATCTTGCTGAGATGGTATGTTGAGAGCTGTTTGAATACATGTCACTCCAGGACTTCACTCTTCTTTAGTACTGCAAGTGAGCTGACAACACTGGGCATGTCAGCGACATCAATGGATGGTGCTTGTGGTAGGGAGGTGTTATGAACCCAAAAGTTCACATCTGAACTTAGAAGCTTTCCCACTTTTGAATGATATAAGCCAGGTCATGTGATTAACAATGTGACTCATCATATGATACAAGGTCACATGACCTAGACGAAGAACACAGAACTTCGTGACAGGTGTCACACTCTTAGGCACCACTAGCCTATTCCTTCCTTCTTCATATGAAAGGCACTGCCTTTTCATCTCCACTCTGTGCAATTGGCACCAAGGCATCAGAAGTTTCAAATACATGAGTATTTAATCTCTGTTTCCTCTTCTCTTCCATTCTAGAAGGCACTGCCTTACAGGTTCTGAAGACCCTTGATGCACAATGCATCCTCATGCCTCACTTATCACCCAATGGCATATTATGCTCTTATGGTATGATATCTAGAAATACATTTATGGAAGTATACACAAACATGTACATACATTATCCACTCAATATATAAGGGTTGCTCAACTGAGGGTAACTCCTCAGTTTAAGTAACTTGACAGTTGACTTGTATTGGTTGCTTCAAGTACCTGAACTCCAATACCCTACATCCTTCACTTAAATGTCCTTAGGAGGCTTTTTTATTTCAGGAGGGGTCTGTCTTGTTGGGTTCATTGGGATCAGGTGATGGTTCTTGGATGTTGACTGCAGGCAGTGACATGGGTGGTGATACAGGCTTGTCAACAAGTGAATACTGCTCCACCAACAGTGGCAGAGGTGCTGATTAAGATGGTGCTGAGGGTAGGTTAAAATCTCTAGTAATCCCAGCATAGTTGGCTCTACAGGTGAATATGGTTCCTGTAGAACATATGCTTAAGCTGGTAGTGAGCTCCAAGATGTCAGTGCTACCAACATTGATCCATGAGGCCCATCTGATTGCTTGTGGCTCATCAATGCCATCTGCTCATGGCTGCTCACAGGCAGGTCATTGTCTGGCTCTTGGAATACAGGTGGCAGAGTCATCCAGGGTTGCAGTTGCCCCTGTGAGTCAGACAATGGTTAAGATGCATATGTTGTCTGTGTTGAGTGCCATCTGGAATGTATACTCTTCTGCTCCCTTTCTCATTCTCTTTCCACCTGCTCACTGTCAGCATGCCTATGACTTCATGACAATTGTGAATGCTATTGCTTCACCTCCTCATCCTATCTCAATACCCTCTCCTTCTCCTTCTCCATATCCAACTTGGATGACCACAAACTCATGTGGACATGTGCCAACCCCAATTGATAATGTCCCACTTATCTCAGCAATCTCCAGTATCTTATCAGATATCGCATGATAGCAAGAGGGATCTTATCTGAAGAGACTTAGAAGTTTTCTCTCTTTCTTAGACTCTTTCCCTTTCCTCTTTGTACTCACTGACATATGGCAAATCTGATCTAAGATACAGATCTCATCTAACCATATTGGTCAGCACTGCCCAATTATGTTCTCATGACTATCTCCATCTCTTCCATTCTATACCTCATATAACAGATGTGTTATTAATCTCCACTATCTTGCCTATGCTTTCTGATAGACCTTTCTGATGTACTTATTGCTTCTCATGTACAGCCTAGATAAGCTAGTGTCTCGATTAGGGTAGTTACACAGCCATGTACAGCCTCCACCTATGCATATATAAACCCAAGGAACTCAGCTGGTAACCCCAGTCTTGTTCACTTAGAACTTTCACCTAACAAGTGGATAAGCAGCCAAGTAGCTCACTTAGTCCCAGTATAGTCCCTGGATACTAAAGGATGCTTTTCTCTTTAATGCTGCATGTCCTTCCCTTTATATAAGAGAGAGCCTTAACACAGTATACCTCAGTCTATAGAAGAGCCCTAACATAGTACACTCCAGTCCACATCTCCCTTGCTCCATGTCAAAGGTCCTTGCACTCAGAAAATCATAGTGTTAGGTTTGCTTCATCAATGGTGGACTATGACAGTGATGGATGAGGAGTGGAGTAGTAGTTGCATGAATGGACTCATGTGAGCAGGTCAACTCTGTAAGTGTGAGTAGGTTGAAGCAACAGATGGATTGTTGTGTGGAGACTTGTGTTCATTGAAATGGAAAAGAACAACAAAAAAGGAGGAACTGAGTAACTGGCTTGTGGAGTTGTTCTTTGTACAAGAAAACAACTAAGACAATCAAACTGAGGGATGTTTTCCAGTTTGTCACCTGGTATATATATTCATAGGTTCTTGTTTGTATATGTGTGTGCATACTTCTATATACATATTTCTGAGAATCATACCATATGAGCATAATGTGCCATTGGGTGATAAGTAGAACATATGTGATGTGTATACATCAAGGGTCTTGGGAATCAATAAGGTAGTGCCCTTCTATAATGGAAGAGAAGTAGAATGGAGATTAAATACTCATGTTGGTCATAACTTCTGATGTTGGTGCCAATTGCACAGGACAGAGATGAAAGACAATGCCCTATGTATTAGGAAAGAGAGAATGGGCTAGTGGTGGCCAAGGGTGCAACACTTGTCATAAGAGTTCAGTGTTCTCGTCTAAGTCATGTGACCTTGCATCATCATGTGATGAGTCACAGGGTTAGTCACATGACTTGACATATATCAGTCAAGAGAGTGGAAACTTCTAAGTTCAGACATGAACTTTTGGATTTGTAACATTCATCATAGGGTGGTGTGTGAAATTCATTCCCAAAATTGATTAGGATGAGTTCCAGTTCAATTGACCCATCCAAAAGGTTGTCATTATTGGCTCTGGCCCATAGTAATATCACTCATGATTGACCTGTTTATGTTTAACAAGTCCATAATCACATATAGAGAGCTGTTAGAAGCAGGTCTAGAAGTTCACATCTTTGAGTGCAACACTTAATCAGGGGGAAATTGACATTATACTGAAGAATCTCTGCTTGGTGCACTCACACCAAACTTCCCTGCACCAATCACTGGCCTGACCCCTTCCTTCACTCCCAAAGGTGTCAATCTTCCCTATTCAAAGATGTTTGAGAACAGTCAGGACACTTGGCTTGCTCATAGGCTACCATTGCCACTCTGAGAGTCACTGACAACCAATGTATCCTTGGTGGGTGAAGTATTTTGTGTATACTTTCACTCTCTGATTCTGTATACAGCTGATGCCACTGGTGGGAGGAATATTATTGATAGTTTCTATCAGTATCTGACATGACTTATTGGTTCCTTCAATGGCCCTGGCCCTTAGGAATGCCATGGTGTATGTTCTCACCACATTTTTGGCTTATGCACTTATGCCACAGAACCTGCGCTCACCCACTATTGAGTTCAGAACTACATCTGATCTTATACCTCTGTTCTCTATGAACAGAAATGATGAAAACCTGGCTACTTTGTATTTCACTTGTATAGAGCATGTTGAAAAATGTCTCAACAAAGCTGGGAAAGTGCAGGGTTGGAGGCTTTGGCTAAAGAAACTCAAGCAACTGGTGGACTAAAGTACATCTCTCTCCATCCTTTGTCCACCTCCTGGAAGCTCATGAATATATAGGACTTCAATGCTGTTGCTGTTGCCTTGGGTCATTTCAATGTGCCATATATACCACCCATTCCAGGTCTAGAAGATAGGGTTCAAATGTTTCCCAATCGTCTTTGTCACTCTAGGCAGTATTGACAACCAGAAGTATATACAAATCAGATGGTACTTATTGTTGGTGCATCCATAAGTTTATGTGCTTGATTGTCTGTATTTTGTTCATATGGTGCATAGGTTAATGGGTCTGAAATATCCAGAAGCCTGAATCACTATGCTAGTAAGGTCTATCAATCTTTCCAGGTAAGAATTTCATTCATATTGTATGTTTTTAGTAAAAAAAATCTATTTCTGTAATTGAACTCAAACTCAATAATAGGATGAGCCAAGCTCATCGACTGACCATTGTTCATGATTTTGGATACTGATATGGTTATTATAGAAACATAAGTGAACTTTAAGATTAAGAATTTCCTATGTTGTATCCCTAGGAATACCATATTGGTTGGAGAAATCAAGGAGTTCCTACCCCTTTCCAAAAGTGCTCCAATTCAAACTGGACACATTGAGTTCCAGGATGGTACCATGTGTTTTATTTCAATGAGTTGGTATGCATTTCAATCAGTGATTGATTCCATGCCTGTGTCTAGGTTCTGTCAGATATTGACAGGGTAATATTGCACTGGTCATTGCTACATACATCTATTCTTGGCAACATATATACCTTATGAAGGATCTGCTCTGAGATTGCTGTTCCTTCCAATAGATAGTTTACGTATCTCTAGTTTTCAGACTACATGGTATTGGCACTGGCCAAAGTGTGGACAAACAAGGCAAAGCTCTCTAGGATTCTGATAATGCAAGCACTATATGTAAGATTGTTGAAGAATACAAGAGATATGGAAAGGATGTTTTGTTTTTAGTCCCCAACTGGTCTTCCAGCAAGTCTCCATGACAGGTCCTTGTCTGGTCTAGAATAATTGAGAAAAACCAGCTGTGCTTAACTGGCTTAGTGAGGCAGTGTCCAGATATGGCAGCAAACAGATTTGTTTTGGATCCATCTCTCTCACAGCCATAATTGAAAATGTTCACTCCTTCCTAGATCAATGGATTACCAAAAGGGTAAGTTTTGCTTTCCTCTTTGTTATAAGTGAGTCTGAGATGATACATGCATTGCATAGTTTACAAGAAGTTTGCCATTTCTGGGAAGTGGCCCATTTTGGAGTAAAGCTTCAGGATGCCTCTATGGAAAACCAAGTGATAGATGTATCTTTTGGTTTCAACTTTTTTAGAAATGGTACACATGGTGTCACAAAGGACAGTGATCAGTTGCCTATCTATAATGATAACTGGTGAAAGAGATGCTTGTAATTATAAAGTGCATTCTGAGACAATTTCATTCTTGAGATTTTGTTATATATCTTGACTGTTTGCATTATTTACTCTGATTCAATATTGGTTGACTGTGGTATAATTGGGTGGGTGATCCAAACCATATGTGGGTGTTGTATCATCCATGTAGCAACACATCATCTCTTGTTTCTTAGTATTTCTCTAGAAGCCATTCCTAACAAGTAAGATGAGTTCTGATAAGTTTGAGTTCAGTTGGCCTATCAAAAAGGTCCTCATCAGCCAGTCCAAACCCTAACAAACCCCAAGGTATGGTGTCAACATCATGAAATTCATCATTTCATGCCTCACCACACCCAGAAGTGAAATGGGTAGTTATTTTTAGATCTTCTGGAGGTCTGTCAGAAGGTTGTGTGGACGCAAGATGAGGTCAAAACAAGATGCAAAACAGATAACTATTATTAAACCTGTCAAAGATCCATTGATGAGACCATTAACTACCTACAATGAAAATTGGTCTCCAAGACTCTCTATTGCCTCAGAGAAGTAGTGATAGGTGTCTCTTTGTTTAATGCCCTCTGTAGTTTTGCCCCTCAGTAGGCAGTAGTAGGGGCTTAGCAAAATAAAGTTTGTTCCACAGACTCTTACATTGATCAGTCAATTCAGATGCATTGAACATTATATCTATGCTGTTTATCAGATCCTTTATGGATGGCAGTGTTGGGCTTCCACAGTGTACAAGTCAACTGTGAGAAACTACATGGTAGCATATAATCCCAGTGTGTGACAGTGAAAGGTCCCCTCTACCCTGATGGCTCATAATAGGCAGGAAGCTCTCTCCCTCCCCTCTCAATAGAAACCTACCAGCAACAACTCTGGCTAGGGTCCATGCTCTGGCATGCCCTCTCCCACCTCTGCCTTGTGCAGCTGACTCCTCTACCAGATTGAGTGGTGGCTCTCTAGTAATTGAAGCGAAAAGACTTTCTACTACTTTAAGGGTTGGCCTTCGAAGCTCTGGAGTAGCCCCTTTAGAGGTGTAGGGTGCTTGGTCAGCGGTGAAGATGGAGGGAGACTGAGTCTGACTGGTAGAGCATGGCCATAGACATGAGATCCAAGTAAGCAAGACTGGGGTTTTACCAGTCGAGCTATCTGGCTATATATATGTAAAGATACATGGCTGTGTCTATCCTAATCAAGCAGGGCCTTATCTAGGCTGTGTGTGAGAAGCGATAAGTGTAACCAACGTCGTCCTCAACTATCAAAGGAGGAGATAAGATAGGGATCTTATCTGTATCTTCAGAGGGCGCGATAAGAATCGCCTTCAGAGCTCTTCGTGCTTCACGACCTTGTCAACCCTATCTTCTGTAAGGGCAAAGGGCAAGTGGCGGTGACAGGATATGTCCACCAATGAAGAGGGAAGTGGTTGAGTAAGCAACTCCACTTAGCTACTGCCAGGGGTTCTGCTGGTAGAGCACACTGGTTAGGTGTGAGATCCAAGAAGTTAACAAGACTGAGGGGCATCTACCGCTAGCCCTGCTACTTATATACATCTTCTGATGAGGCAGTGTAAGGCCTCATATGGTAAATACAGTATCGTACCATTGTGGCTATCCTGTAGCCACGTCAGTGTCCTTCTGATAAGGGTACATGTGTTACCCTCATGTCCATCAAATGGAAGAGAAGACTCTTCCTTCTATCTAACCTCATGGCAACCTCATGTGCCGCTTCTAAGTCCTAGGATCAATCTATGATCCGTTCTTCTGTTATCTAAGATCCAGTTACGATGGGATCTTCTTCAGGAGATCTCAGATCTCTCTTCTGGTGGTGGAGATAGTGCGATCTCCCTTCTATCCTTCAAGGATTCTTCTAAGTGTCGCTGATAAGATCAGGACTTGCAATCGTGCGATAAGATGTCGGAGATTGCCGTGATAAGATAAGATAAGATTGTCGAAATCTAATCTTTCTTCTTTGTGCGTCGTTGCGCATAAGTGATAACAATAGCGATCGTTACAATAAGAGCATCAGAAAAGTCTATCAGAAAACATAGCCAAGATAGTGGTAATGAAAGAAGCATGTGTTACATGAGTCATAAGAATGGAAGCGACGGAGATGAACGTGAGAACATAATCGGCAGTGCTGACCAATATGGGTAGATGAGATCTGTATCTTAGATCAGATCTTCCTTATGTCAGCGAGAGCGCAGGAAAGGAAAAGAAAGGGAGAAAATGACTAAGTCCTTGCAATCGAGCGATTATCTGATAAGATACCACAGATTGCTGAGATAAGATAAGATAACGTCTGGCTTGTCAAAAGTGTAGTGGCTTGGGTTGTGCATCTATGCCGGTACTTGCCATCGCTTCTAAGTCTGAAGCATGAAAGTAACGAGCCGTTACAGTAATCAGACTCAGGTGGGTGATGGTCAGAGTAGCAGCAGCCCCCTGACAACAGCTTTTGTAGGCTTGAAAGTGCCACATCAACCTTGTCCCCCCCCTGACCACTTCTTCTGCTGTAGGCATGGCAAGGCATGGCATCTGGCTCAAATCCTCAGAGATAAGTGTCCAACAGCAGAGGTAAGTCAAATTGGCAGTCTGAGATGTCACTCGTGGTTCATAGACTAAGGACTATGGCCCTTTAGCCCTTACCCCGACCATCTATGGTTGACCCAATTTATAAGCAATATGAAAAGGGTCATTGGGTAGCCTCATTGGGAAGTGATATTCTCATACACAAGGGTACTAGAGACTGAGCTAGGTCACCCTAATGGCAACCAAAACAGGTTTATGGCAGCTCAACTGGACTAAGTGAGGCCAAGTGAAGAACTAAGGTAGTAGAGTACAACCTTTATTTTGCTGCCATTAGTCTTTTCATTATCACACAAGACTGAGTTATGTCTTCTGGTTCCCATTTGCTAGATTGATTGGCCTTTCTAGATCTCTTGCTGGATGACTATAGAAGAGAAAACACATCAAGTGTCCCACTTCACTCAACATATTTTTCTCTTGATCAAATGCAAGAAGATATTCAAGAATGCTAGAGCTCACAGCTATCACTGCTGGAATTGTCACATCAAAATTCCTCCAATCTGTGGACAGTAAGATACACCAAGTCAAAAGGAGAGGTGACAAGTCATTTTGTCCTATGGAACAGTGTGGGCATTCTTATACAAACCAGGTAAGGTTGATGAAACACATCAGGGGGGTGCATGAAGATGGAAGCGAACTGTCAAAGCTATCATCTTCAATGACAGGTGCATCCTAAGGAAATGATTGCAGGCAGCAGTCTTCTTTTACAGGCAGGGTATTTCTTTTTGGTATTTTATTGATGCTTATTTGTTCACCTGTTGCCAGAGAGAAAGGCAACTAAAGCATCTGGACAAAAAGGTTGTGTAGAGGCTCCCCCACCCACAGCACCTAGTGTCACATCTGATGACAAACAGCAAATCTCTCATCACCTACCAAATAATGGTGAAAAAATTTAGTGTGTCTGATGGTAGGAAAAGCACATTCTGACAAGTGTCCTTAGCAATCTCCATACACCCAAGTTATAGTGGCACTACTGTGGCAGAGCTAGACCAGTCGGTCACTGATGAGGCTTGTGTCTTTTAACCTCAACATGAAGACTAATCCCAGCTTATCTCTGTATCTCAGGAAACAAAAATCAGTTGGCAGTGGGATTGCCTGCAGGTTACCTTGATGCATCTAGCACAGACACCATATCTTTCTTCAATCCATCAGGTGTAGATAAGATAGTCTGATAACTCATAGAAGGAACTTAGAATGACAGCCTTTTGGGTTCCCCTGTCCAGAATCCCCCACCTACCCATCTGATGTAGAGAAGCAACTGATTGAGAGAGAGGAAAGTACAGAGGCTAAAGGTGAGCTTTCCTGATTCTCTATTCATGTTAGGGCACTCACAATCATCCTTGTACATCAAAAGAAAAGTAAATGGTTATCAAACTTCTTCCTGAAGCAAATGATATGTCACATTGAGAGATCCTCAACTGACCCAGTTTATATCTGCAGTGCACACCATGCTCTTAGTGCTGATCTGTCAGCATTGTGAAGTTGGCATCTGCTTGGAAGCTGCATTGAGCCATGTAAAGTATTGGCATAGCATTGTGACAAGTTGAAATAAAATGAAGGTGTTCAATGTGTTTTGTCAGGAACACAGTGTATATGAGCAACTCAAATGAGCACCCATTCCACTGGCAGGTGGACCATCAGTGAAAGGGATTGCAGCTCCAGTACCAGGATATAGTTGCAGGACAGACCTACTGAACTGCAGTTACAGTATTCATGATTTCCAGACTCTTCTAAGGCATACTAGATTGCAGTACAGCCAAGGACTGGCACACAATACCAACCAGGAGGAAATGATAGTCCAAACAATGTTTCAAGGAGTAGGCCAACAGTATTTCAAGGTGGACATGACCACTACAGCAGAGAGTGACCTTGATATGTGGGAATACCTCTATCTCCAGTTTCTACCCTTAGTTAAGGATGATCCAATACTTGAAGCAGGTTCTGCCCATGACCACCCTCCACTTCTGACAATCACCATGTGGGACAAGTTTCATGAAGAGATTAGGAGGGATAGTGAATAAAGGAAGGTGGCATGGAGGATCAAACAGAAGCACATGCCAACAGAGCAGGGAGAAATCTTCAAATCTCTAGACCATATGGTGAGAGAACACCATAGCCACACCAAGAAGTTGTGGAAGCAGACTTCATATGCTTTCACTATTGTGAAGGCATTATGAAATTGCCCAGGGTTTTCACCTGAGCAGTAATTCCTTTTTGCAGAATGTCACTTATACCAATACTCACCTGAACATAGGTCGAAATATTTCCACTTTATCTCTAGTGACAACAACAGCTACCTGGCATTTTTTATACAAATGATCAGGGTAATGGTGCAATTTAACATACTGTTTGTCTATACAGAGACTCAATGGAAGAAGTTGTAAGCTCTCATAGAGCATTTAGTGAAAGATGTAGCAGAGCAGTTGCAGGATAGCAAGATGGAGATGATTCTGGCATATTAGGCCTTTTGCTGGTCACTCATATACATGCCTGAAGCAAAGAGGCTAGAAGCCTGGGACAATCCAATCTGATGTTTCATCTGGCTAATGGCTCTAGGCCATGATGGGTTGTTTATGACTATGATCAGCCTCACACCACTACTGGGAGGTTGTTCATTTCTCCAAAGGAGCAAAGTTCACAAAGGTTGACCTCAGAAGGGGTTACAATAATGTTTGCATCAAGGAAGGCAATGAATGAAAAACTGCTTTCATATGTTTCAGAGGAGCCTTTGAACCCTTAGTCATATACTTTGACATCTGCAACTCCTCTTCCACCTTCCAAGCCATGATAAATGAGATCTTCACAGATCTGGAAGATGTAGTGGTCATCTATATCAATAATCTCCTCATATTCATAAAAATAGACTCCTAGGAGGAACACAACCACATTGTGAAAGAAGTACTAAAAAGGTTAGAAGAGAATGACCTTTTCACAAAACCAGAAAAATATACATTCTTGGTGAAAGAAGTAGAATTCCAATGACCATGGGAAAAGATAAGATAAAGATGGATAATAAAAAGGTGGACACAATCCAAATGTGGCCAAAGCCAAGGAACCTCCATGATATATGGAGCTTCCTAGGCCTAGCCAACTTCTACCACTGATTCATCTAAGATTATACTTCTATTACAAAACTCTTGACCCACCTTACAAAGAAGGACTTGTCTTTTGAAGTGAACCTAACAACTCTGACTTGTGAGTGCAAGGATCCTTAACGTGGAGCAAGGGAGACGTGAACTGGAGTACACCGTGTGAAGGTTCTTCCGTGGACTGGGGTACACCGTGCGAAGGTTCTCCCTTATATAGAGGAAAGGACGTCCTGCATCAATAGAGAGGAAAGCATCCTTTGATATCCAGGGACTATACTGGGACCAAGTGAGCTACCTGGCTGCTTATCCACTTGTTAGGCAAAAGTTCCAAGTGAACAAGACTGGGGTTACCAGCCGAGTTCCTTGGGTTTATATATGCATAATGTGAGGCTGTACATGGCTGTGTAACTACCCTAATCGAGGCACTGCTTATCTGGGCTGTGCGTGAGAAGCGATAAGTACATCAGAAGAGTCCATCAGAAAAGCATAGCCGAGATAGTAAGAATAGAAAGCAGAGATTAATAAGGCATGTATAACATGAGGCATGGAATGGAAGAGAGCGGGAATGAGTGTGAGAACATAATTGGGCAGTGCTGACCAATATAGATAGATGAGATCTGTTTCTTAGATCAGATCTGCCATATGTCAGTGAGTGCGAAGGGAAAAGAGATAAGTCTGAGAAAAGGAAAAGAGTTCTAAGTCCCTTCAGATAAGATCCTTCCTGCAGATGCACGATATCTGATAAGATACCGGGAAATGCCGAGATAAGATAAGATCATCATTAGGGGTTAAAGATAACCAAAAAGGGGAAATCATAATAGGCAAGATGTTGCGTCTATGCTGGTCTTTGCCATTGCTTCTAAGTCTGAAGCGTGAAAATAGCGAGCCGTTACACCTTTTCTATGGCAAGAAGATGAACAAAAGGCCTTTGATCAAAGAAGCATTTACCATAGCCCCCATCTTAGCCTTTCCAGATGATGAAATGGAGTACAGATTACAGATAGATGCATCAGATTTCGCCACAAGGGCAATCCTGGAAAAGAAAAAGGAAAATCATTGGCACCCAGTTACCTTCTTCTCTCACATATTAAATGACACCAAACAGAACTATCTGGTGTTTGATAAAGAGATGTTGAGTGTCATAAGAGTGCTGGAGAAGTGGAGGCACTACCTAGAAGAAGCCTGTTTCCAGTTCAAGATCTGGAATGACTATACAAACTTGCAATAGTTCATGCAGAATCAGGATCTCAACAGAGGACAAGCTCAATGGAGCTAGTATTTATCACAATTTAATTACATCTGGGTACACAAACCAGGAATGGCAATGACTGCAGTAGATGTACTTTCTAGAAGAAGCAATCATGCAGAAGGAGTTGAAAATGACAACAAATGCATTCAACTCATCATCCTGGATAAGATCTGCTTGATATGTATTGAAGATGATGGGGACAGAATCCTCAACCAGATCTGATCAGAAATATTACAACTTTGGGAATCAGAGGTCAATCAAATAGAAAACCAAGGAGCTGAGCTCTCAGATAACAGAGTCTTTAAGAAGGACAGTAAAGTCTTCATATCAGAAAAGGTCCAAATGATAGTAATGACCACACACCATGACATGCCAGTGGCAGGACATCCAGGAGTGGAAAAGATGATGGCCTTGATCTAGAGTCACTACTATTGTCCAGGAATGACCAAAGACATAAAAGAATATGTGACTAGATGCTATACATACCAGAAATTAAAAACAGGAAACATAGCCCCAGCTGGCAAGCTACAGCCACTGGAACTACTGAACATGCCTTGAGAAGACATCTCTGCCAACTTTCTCACTGATCTACCCATCTCCTATGGCTATGACTTCGTTCTTTCTGTTATAGATGGTTTCTCTAAAGAAGTAGAGTTCATCCCCTGTCAGAAAACCATCATGGTATTTGAAACTGCCAAACTCTATCTAGAGTGTGTTTAGACAAATCATGGACTTCTCTAAAGCATCATATCAGATCACAGCCCACAATTTGCTGCTCAAGTAATGAAAGATCTGTGTACACACCTAGGAATAAAACCCTGCCTATCTATGGCATCTCATCCACAAACAGACAGACAAAGCACTTTATCAGGGACCTACAACAGTACCTCCAATTGTTCATCTGCGATCACCAGAACAATTGGAGTAAATGACTCCCTATCACTTAATTCTCATATAACTCAAAGAAGCAAGCTTCTTCCCTTAAAACCCCCTTCAAAGTCACATAGATATATCCTCCTCAAATGGGAATAGAACCTGGTACTTCTAAAGCCCTAATGGCAGATAAACTCATTCAGAAGGTTGAGCAAATCCTTGTGAAAACTTCCACACACCTCAATAAGGCTCAGGAAGCAATGAAAAACAAGATGACAAACATCAATCTGATGCCCTGAATTATAATATAGGTAATCAGGTGTTGCTTGCTACAGATAACCTCTGCTAGATATGAGAATCATGGAAGCTCTCTAAGAAGTGGCTTAGTCCCTTCCAGATCATATAAGTCAGCTAGAATGCCATTAAACTACTCCTTCCTTCCCATATAAAAATACACCCAGTGGTAAATGTATCATAGGTGACAACTATATAAGGAACATCTAGATGGGCAACCTGTGCAGAATCCAGGACTAGTCCTAGTGACTGAGGACTGAGATGAAGAATACAAAGTTGATTTCATAGTGAACACATGGAAGTATCAGAACAGATGGGAATATCTCATGCATTGGTATGGATACTTGGAAGCAGACCACACTTGGGAATCTAAGAAGATTCTCACCCAGACCAAGGAGGCAATAGCAGAATTCTATGAGAAAAACCCTAAACTCCACCTTCAGGAAGTATTCTATGAAAATTTCAGCTTAGAAAACCCTTACAACACTCTGTTCATATATGCTGTCACTTTCACATCCTACCCAACCACCCAATAGGGTCTTTGATGGAACTTGAAGACCATGAGAAGAGAATGGTGTTATGAATCCAAAGTTCACATTTGAACTTAGATGTTTTCTCCCTTTCAAGTGACATAAGCCAGGTCATGTGACTAACAATGGGACTCATCACATGATCCAAGATCACATGATCTAGACAAGAACACTGAACTCTTAGGACAAGTGTCACACCCTTAGACACCACTAGCCTGTTTCCTCTTCCCTTATATGTGGGACACTGCCCTTTAATCTCCATCCTGTGCAACTGGCACCAACATCAGAAGTCCAACCTACACGTTCCTTTAATCTCCACTTCTTCTCTTCCATTTCAGAAGGGCACTGTCTTAATAGATTCTAAAGTTTCAGATATAAGTGTATACCTTATGCTTCATCTCCCATGTTACTTATCACCCAATGGCACATTATACTCACATGATACAACTCTTAGAAATACATTTATAGAAGTATGCACAATCATGTACAAACATAATCTTATGAATATATAAGCCAGAAAACAAACTAGAGAAAGTCTCTCAGTTTGATTGTCTTGGTTATTTCCTCATATAAAGGACAACTCTCAAAGGCAGTTACTCAGTTCTTCTCTTCTCTGTTGTTCTTTTTCATTTCAACATCTGTTTCCATACTTGACAAGTTATGTATCTTACAAACTGACAAAGCCATGAAATATATAAAACAGCTGGATAGTGACAAACTTGTCTTTGAGGGAAGAGAAGGTGATGATAAATTATTCATCAAGTATACTTGCACTTATTCAGCCACTGTCCACAAATTCTTCAAAAAGCAACAGTGTGCTCCAGTCTTACAAGGGTTGATGAAGCTCCCCAGTGGTTAGTTTATGATAGTCATGGATCTACTTGAAGGGTATAACATGCTGCATCAGTACACAGCACCCTCATCTGTCTTGCAGGGCATAGGAGTATCCCTGCAATCACTACATGAGATTGGCCATGTCCATAGCAATATCCAGGATATAATCATCATATTGTTGCAGAAACATAGAGTAAAGTTCATGTTCATCAACTTCGATTGGGCAGGAAAGATTGGGGAGGTGTGGTACCCAATGGATGTAAATTTCATCCAGATAACCAGGCCAACCAATATCTGTGACAGAAACTTGATCCAGGTTGCTGATAACAAGTTCATGTTATGCCAACTACTAGGCCAGCCTCAAGTAGGGGAAAAAGACAGGCAGCAAGACAAAGGAAAGGATAAATTGAAAGACCACTTGAATTACAAGATCTGTTTAGAATATAAGAGGGAAGACTATCTGGGAGATGTCTAGGAGGGAAGCAGTAACTCTCCAGAATACACCATAATATAATACTTCCCATGTTGCATGCTTCACCTATATGCATTGAGATGCTTCTGTCAGAATTGTACCATTTACATCCCTTTATACTTGTGCCTTTCCAGAGCAGAACACACAGCAAGATAGTATCACTAACCAAACTTCCATCGACTGACAGCTCTACACCATATTTAGAAGATGATGTTGATCTTAAGACTGATGCTCCAACTTCAGTACTCAGGTGGATGCTATGTAGACCCTGATCATTGCTTCTCTTCTTATGTTTTCACCATTAATAATAGCATGTTGAAATGCAGATGATATACATTAGCTACCAAATGCTTGAATACACTCAAGTCACTATGACCCAATTTATTGGGGTACTACACAGCAAGAAAACAGAGAAGATGAACATCATGTTTTACAGTAAACTTGATATGACAGATACTACTAGACATTTTGTAATAATCTGTCACTGTAGGAGGAGAGAGATGTACCAATAAGACATGAGGTTCTAGACAAGAGCAATCATGATGTCAGGCCTAGTCACTGTTACCGGAGTTGTTGGGAGGGCAGTAGTAGAATGGAAAAAGATAAAGAAAAAAGATGAGTGGTGTAACCACTAAGCTCACAGCCTCATCTGGATTAAAAACAAAATTATTTTTTGTAAGTGAGATAATTTACTGAGAGCTTCATCCAAATGGAGAATATTACAGATGGTCCTACTATTCCTTTTTTTGATTATCAAATAGTCAGTGTATGTTAAAGACAAAATTAAGAGAATGTGGCAGAGACTGAAACAAATGAACTTCCTTGACTAACACAAATGGAAAGGAGGGTGATAAGTAAGGATCTTATCAGTTACGTCAGAGATGCAATAGAGATCACCTTCAGAGGGTACAACAATGGTTGCCTTCAGAGGACTCTTCATACTTCAGAACCTTGTCAACTCTATCTTCTATGAGGGCAAAGGGCAAGTGATGGTGACAGGACTTGTACACCAATGAAGAGGAGAGTGGTTGAGTAAGCAACTCCACTTAGCTACTGCCAGGAGTCTGACTAGTAGAGTATACTTGTCAGATGTGAGATCCAAGTAAGCAAGACTAAGGGCTTCTACCACTAGTCCTGCTACTTATATACATCTCCTGATGAGGCTGTGTATGGTCTCTTATGGTAAATACTATATTGTACCATTGTGGCTATCCTGTGGCCATGTCAGTGTCCTTCTGATAAGGGAACATGTGTTCTCCTCATGTTCATCAAATGGAAAAGAAGGCACTGTCTTCTATCTAACCTTATGACAACCTCATGTGCCGCTTCTAAGTCCTAGGATCAATCTATGATCTAATCTAGATCCAACCACAATGGGATCTTCTTCTAGAGATCTCAGTTCTTGCTTCTAGTGGTAGAGATAAGGTGATCTCCCTTCTATCCATTAAGGATTCTTCTAAGTGTCATTGATAAGATCAGGATGTACAACTGTGCAAACATCTTCAGAGATTACTATAATAAGATAAGATAAGATTATCGAAATCTAATCTTTGTCTTCTTCAAAGGAGTGCACCATTATATGGAAGTGATAACAATAGTGATTGTTACAGAGACAAAGTGTGAGATTGAATAGTGTCCACCTATTGGCAGAAATTGGATCACCTTTGTGTAACAGATGCCTTTGACCACTCAGATACATTGTTTTTCCACTTGTCTCGTATTCAAAGTCATCATTACCTATCATAAGGCCATACCTGGACTTGTTCCAGATGAACATGCCCCCATCTCATGTGTGGCTAGACTGCTGCACACACACCTCATGGTTCATTCTATTTATGCTATCTCTGACATCATAGTCCAGACCATAACACATTCTATAATCCAGACTGATCCTGCTATCTATTGACATCATAGATCACTCTGCCCACCTCATGTAGTATACACCATTCCCTCATGTAGTGATGTCATGCTATGTAGTAGAGTAGTATATAATATAAGCAATCCAGTAGTAAATGTAATGGCTCATTACTTCCACACTTCAGACTTAGAAGCAATGACAAGGACCAGTATAGATGCACAGCCACACCCATTTTGATTTCCCTTTTCCTTTAACCCCTATTGATGATCTTATCTTATCTCAGCAATCTCCGGTATCTTATCAGATATTGCACAATAGCAAAGGGATCTTATCTAAAGGGACTTAGAACTATTTCTCATCTTTCTTGGACTCTTTTCCTTTTCCCTTCACACTTGCTGATGCATGGCAGATATTCTCACAATTATTTCCATCTCTTCCATTCTATACCTTATATAACACATGCAGTATTAATCTCTGCTATCTTGACTATACTTTCTGATGGAACTTTCTAATGTACTTATCGTTTCTTACACACAGCCTAGTTAAGCTAGTGCCTCAATTAGTGTAGTTACACAGCCATGTACAGCCTCACTCTATGGATATATAAACTCAAGGAACTCAGGTGGTAACCTCAGTCTTGTTCACTTGGAACTTTCACTTAACCAGTGGATAAGCAGTCAAGTAGCTCACTTAGTCCATTCCCTCTCACTCACTATCCAAGGGAGAGCCCTCACACAGTGTACCCTGATCCACATCCCATCTCCCTTACTCCACATTGAAGGCCCTTGGCACTCTGAAGTTATAAGTGTTAGGTTCGCTTCAGTAAAGCTCTCCAGCTTTATTCACTTGATCTTGATGACTCAGAAGTTGACACTCAACCTTGCTCTGTTCGATATGAACATTGACAGTGATAGCCAGTCTATTGCATTCGACACAAGCTCCTTCTTCACAAAGTTCACTTCATCACAGACACTCTCCTCCTTCTTCATTCCTGCTATGTTCCCTCCTCTCTATAAAGGATATATTGGCTGACGTTCCACATTATAACTGTGAGAGTATAGTTGTTCCATTTCACTTTGTGATATTCAGAGGGAGTTCACTATGCCCTTCCTGCCTATCACAAGTGTGTATAATTAGACTATATACACCACCAGCAGAAACAATGTAACACCATAGACACTCTTGGCTCTGTGCTGGATTTCCATTGAGGGTATTTTGCCATACAAAGAAGGAAAGGGGAAAAGGGGGGAATTGACAATTTTCTGTGGAATTCTTCAATGGGCAGAGAGCATTGACAGACAATGTTTACTATAATACATCCTTCAAGGGCATGGTTTATAATTCAAATGTGTCATAGTAACAAAAAACCACTGATGTGAACAACTGTTAAAGGGGTATATTTAGAAAGAAGAATCAATTACCTATGATTCCACCAATGCTCAAACAACAATCCCATATATTTTTTGGAACAAGATCTCTAAATAGTATTGGATCATGACACTGGCAAGGAAAGAGGGGAAATATCTTTGTGATAGTGCAGGTCTGAGCATGATTCACTGAACCTCCATTACTTTCCCCAAATTTGAATGTTTGAAAATTCCTTTCTTTTTGTTTCTGATGTAGTCAGGAAGTTCTTGACCCCATTCATCTGTAGGGGTAAGAACGAGACCTTTTGGCCTGGAATCACTTTGTATGGTATTCCCTGGACTGAGTGGACTACATACAATATCATCAGGCCTATTTAAAAGTTGTCCAGGTAGACATCTGAAGGATTGGAAGATATAATGTGGATGTACAGATATGAACAAGATCAATCATTTTGAAAGCTGGAAAAATTTGTTTATAGGGGTCATAGAAGAGAACTCAGCAACAGAGAAAAAAATTTGAGCTGTAAGGGCAGCATATATGACAAGGATGTAAGGCATCATGCATCATGGGTGGAGTGACTGTAGTGATATTACCACATGCAAGGGCTATACTAAGCCAACTAGTGCAAACCAGGATACCTGTCAGTTTTCTTTTTGAATCTGGAGATAGATGGAACTTATCATACTGAAGATCAATCCAGGCAAACCCCAATTCCACACCTCCTTATGTAACTAAAATTTGTTATGCCTTTGCTATCTGGGCACCTGCTACACCCTCACCACCTCCTGAAATGAAAAGCCAACCAGTGACTTCAAAGGATAGGGAAAAACTAAGTAAAGGGCTCAGGGGCTTTTTAGAAGTCTGTACCACCAAGTTACTTTGACTGAGGAATTGTCCTCAGCAAAGTGACCTGGTTTATATATTCATAGGCTATGTTTGTACATGTGTATCCATACTTTCTAAATACATATATTGGGGAAATCATACCATACAAGCATAATGTACCATTGGGCAATAAGTAAGGCATGCAGATGTAATGTACATCAAGGGTCCTTCGGAACCAATAAGGCAGTGCTTTCTATAATGGCAGAGAAGAAGAATGGGGATTAAATACTCATGTATCTGAGACTTCTGATGTTGGTGTCAATAGTGCCCGGCAGAGATGAAAAAGCAGTGCCCCACATATAAGAAAAGAGGAAACAGGCTAGTGGTGCTCAAGGGTGCGACACTTTATTGTGAAGTTCAGCATTCTCTACTATGTCATGTGATGAGTTACATTGTTAGTCACATGACCTGGCTTATATCAGTCGAAAGCTAAGAAAAACATCTAAGTCCACAGGACTTTATTAGATTTGTAACACCTTCTGTACCACCAGATGCAATGTAGTCTTTATATATATCTTGCCAACAACTTCTTCCACAGGTCCATCCACTAAAACCTGCCATTTGCCACATGCTAAGATAAAATTTATTGTTCAAATTTGAAGAATGTCAGCTCAAATCATAAATGTCATTTCACCATAAGCCCAACTCTTCTCCTGCATGTCCCAAGTGGATCTTTCTGTCATCCAGGCTTTTATTAACTTTGAACCAAGTTGACCCATCTTGGCTCACTTATACAGCCAGGCTGTAGCCACTTTGTCTGTTGATTGCTCTTAAATCTTTTTAAATTGCTAACTGCCTTTTGGGTTCATATACCACTTTTATCTCACCTCTCCTTCACTGTGTTGCTAATCCATCTGTATGGGCCCAGACAAGCACCTGTCCATTCCTGGGCAAAAACATCCTTGCAATCACCTCCCAATGATGCCTCCTTCAGTCTCTGACCCTCAGACATGTCCTATTGCATCATCCACACTGTCATACTAAACTTCTCTTCCATCTATACAGCAGCTCTACCCTTAGCTCCCACCCTCCAGGGCCATGCCAACCCATCTGCCCACCCTGAAATGAAAAAGCCAATTGATGACTTTTAAGTGAGAGAGGTTATTTGTAGTTCAAGCACATAAAGCAACTAATACAAGTCAACTGTCAAGTTTCTCAAACTAGAGAGTTATCCCAGTCAAGAAACTCCTTATATATTGAGATCATAGTGTGTGTACATGTTTGTGCTTATTACCATAAATGTATTTCTAAGAATTGTATCATATGAGCATAATGTGCCATTGGGTGATAAGTAAGGCATTAGGGATACGCATGTATCAAGGGTCCTTTGGAACCAATAAGACAGTGTCTTCTGTGATGGAAGAGAAGTTAAATGGAGATTAAATACTCATGTACATTGTGACTTCTGATATCTGAAATGATACAACCAACTCACTTAGTTGTAGACATAGAACATCAGCCTCTATATCCTTAAAAAGGGGAAATGGGATATAGGGAAGGTAGGGTTATCCTAGATGTGGGTTGAGGGCGAATAGGGATGAGTTTGCTTCAAGGGTGAAGAGAACTTCTTGTCTGATCATGGTTGATGTTTGTATTGAATCAGGCAAAGGTGAGACTTTAGAGTACTTTAGTTGATATGGAAAGATCAAGTAAATAAAGCTGGAGCCTTTATCCACAAGATTGCTTCCATTAAATACTACTCTACTCAGGGCACTGACCATATGACATCACTACATAAGAGAGGGGTGTGTACTACTATGCATACTACATGAGGTGGACTAGAGTGTTCTATGATGTCAATAGACAGCAGTTAGGTAAAGATAAGGGAATGTGTCATGGTCCAGACCATGACATCATCAATAGTATAAATAAAAACAAACCATTAACTCACAATGAGACATCTAGTCAAACATGAGATGTGGGCATGGATGATAGGTGTGAAACATAGGGAGACAAGGGTCTAGCCCAGATTTACAACTATATTGGCGCTTCTTGCATGGGGAGAAGATAAAAGGGCAGTGCCTTACATATAAGGAAAGAGGAAATGGACTAGTGGTGCCCAAGAGTGTGACACTTGTCATGATGGATTTAGTTCTCTTCTAGATCAGGTGATCTTGCATTGTCATGTGATGAGAAAGTCAGCACTTGTTTTGTTGCCTATGACAAGTTTTTCAACATCAGGAAGCACTCTAATGAGTCCTTGCCAGCCCTTACTGGTTGAGTGGAGCAGGCAATGGCCAGAATCCAGGAATTGTACCCCACAAGCTTCATTCTAAAGAACCTTGATGACAAACTGGCTTGCATAGCAATGATGTGTACTCTGGAGCCAGACTACTCTCACTTCACCTCATTCCTTGCCCTCCTCACTGACCTCGACAAGGACAAGGTCAAAGTGACATTCTAGACCAAAGAAATCAATCGCCAGCCTCACCCTGACCACTCTGCTGCCCCCACCACTGATTCTGCACTTTCTGCTGCTTCCTCCATCTGCAAATGACCTCAAATTGCTCTCTGCTCGTTTTGCAACCACAAAGGCCACTGTCTGTGTGTCTGTCACTCTTTCTAGTGTGCCAAGCATGTCCAGAAGGATTGGGAGCAGAAGAGGAGGCAAAACTGCACTCAAACATCATCCACAGTCCCCCCTGATGGTTCTTCTGCTGTAGAATGAGCTGGCAATGCAAGTCTTTGCTTACCCCTTCTCTCTCCTTCCTCATCACCTCTCCAACTCGATGCTGACTTCAATTGGAATGCAGACTCAGGCACCACTTCTCATATGATGCCCCATTGCCACTGGTTATGCAATTATGCGCCCAAACGCATCCCAATCAAGCTTACAGACAATACAATTGTCTATTCTGCAGAGGTTGGGTCAGTGGTGTTTCACCCAGTCATAGAAGGCAGGAGGCATCATTCTGTGGAGTTTACCAATGTCCTGCATGTCCCCGAGCTTAGAAACAACTTGCTTACTGTCTTGTATCTTACTCACCACTCTTCCTTCAATGTGCACATCAATTCTACCCAAATGGTCTTCTCTCAGCCTCCAAGACCACTGCTTTTCATTGCCACCATTAACAGCAACAATGCAGCATTCTTGGATGGAACCACTGAGTGTATGACAGAGTCAGCTTCGCCAACAACAACCCTGCCACTTGATCTATTGTTCTGGCATTGTCGCTTCACTCACCACAACATTGGGGACATCAAATCAGTCATAAAGCACAGTTTAGTGACTGGTTTGAAGCTCGACAGCAATTCCTTACCTGACCTCATCTGCAAACCTTGTCTGGCAGGCAAGATGCATGCAAATCCATTTCTATCATCGCAAAATCACTCCTCTCACCCTATAGAGCTTGTCCACTCTGATGTACATGAAGTTCCCTATCCCATATTCACTGGTTATTGCTATTGGGTCACCTTTATCGATGATTTCAGCAGATTTCACTTTGTGATGCCTTTGAAGGCCAAATCAGAGGTTTTCGATGCTTTTAAGCAATTTAAAGCATTTGCTGAGAGTCAGATTGAGCAAAAGATTAAAGCACTATGAGACGACAAGGGAGGTGAATACAAGAGCAATGCGATGCTCAAATTCACTCAGGAATGTGGAATAGAGCACCAGCATACTGTTTGTGCTTGCCCTCAGCAAAATGGAGTTGCAAAGTGAGCAAATAGAGTCCTCTCTGAGTGCATCACTGCCATGTTGAAGGAATCAGGACTGGCTATGGCATTCTGGGGCAAGGCGCTTGCAACACTCGTGCATGTGTGGAATAGGTGCCCTATCTCATCTCTGGATGATGCAACACCCTTCGAACTCTGGCATGAGAGAAAGCCAGATGTCTCTCATCTTTGTATTTGGGGATCCACTGCATATGTACATGTGCAGAAGGACAAATGACCTGTGCTTCATCTCCATTATCAAAAGTGTGTCTTTATTGGCTACCCAGATGGCTATAAATGCTGGAAATTATACAATCCAACCACAAAGTGCACAATTGTGTCAGAATGCACAGATTTTGATGCAAGGGCCCCAAAGGAGCATCCAGAGCGAATGGAACACCACCCACCACCCCAATCTACACCATACATCACTCCTATGCTTGAAGATGATGAGGAGAGTGACATACTAACTCCTCAGGTGCCTATTCCTGGGGGAGCACCAGATTCTGATAAGGAACAGGAATCACCACCTTCATCGCCCATTATTGCCCTACAAAACATGGACATCATCCCAGAAACACCCCCATCAGTTTTCTAATCACTCTCAGATCCCTTTCCTCTTGTCCCATTCCCCACCAAAGATGAGCCTCCTAGCCCAATTGGCATTGGAGCAAGATTACCTTGATGAACTCACCAACCACCTAGACAATGGTGGAAAGTGAGTCCTGTAGATGACAAGGATGAAGAAACAGATCTAGCATACTGTTTTGCAGCAAATACTGTGCACTTAAAGTCCTTTAAGGAGGCAATGTGTCACTAGGATGCTGAGGAATGGAAACAAGCCACTTTAGATGAATTAGCAGCCTATAAAGCAAATAGGACATGGATTGTGGTGCTTAGACTGAAGAATCGACCTGTAATTGGTTCTAGGTGGATATTCATACAGAAATATCATGCTGATGGTTCCTTTGAATGCTACAAAGGATGTCTGGTCACCCAGAGCTTCACCCAACACCCTGGATTCAAATATCTTGAGGTTTTTGCCCAACAGTACACTTGCCCACTCTTCATATCATTCTTGCGCTGTCTGCACTCCATGTTCTTCACCTCTGGTCTGTCGACATCTCCAATACCTATCTAAATGGCGAAATGGATTGTGAGGTGTTTATGGAGCAGCCAGAGGGATTTGCAGAGGGGAATGCGAAAAAAATTGTTTGTTTGCTGAAAAAGGGCTTTTATGGCACAAAACAGGGCAGAAATTGCTGGAATCTCAAAATGCACACCACACTTGAGTCCTTGGGCTTCAAACAGGCATACTCTGATGCCGCTGTCTATATCTTCACTCGAGGTGATGTTAAACTGATTCTCCCTGTCTTTGTGGATGATATGATGTTTGCATCATTGTCTCTTGATGTAATCAAGCAAACCATTGCTGATTTGCGCAAATGCTTCAAATTGTGCGATTTGGAACCCACTACAAAGATTCTGGGAATCAAAATCAATCATGACTGCTCCAGACATTCTCTGATGCTCTCTCAGCATCAATACTACATCAATATGCTTTCTCGCTTCAAAATGAGCAATTGCAAGTCTGTTACCACACCTATATGTTAAGTGTTGTGAGGCACAACTTGTATTAATTATGCACTTAGTGGATTTCTAGCCTTCTTTACTCTATTTAGAGTGTTTGGCACACTTGTGCCATGTTTCCCTTGTTTTTGTTTGTTGTTTCAACTCTCTATTCATGTCGGAGTTCACTGTCACCACTTCTCCAGTTTCTGACAATGAACTCCAGGTATTGTACACTCTGCTCTGCAATGAACATAGTTTCTGACAGTGAACTTCAGCTGTGAGCCACTCTAGCTGTTTTAACAGGTTATGAGCCCTGCGCTTTGAGCTGCCCATCAATTGTCTCACTACCTTCCCACTTGATGAAAGTTTCACTCCATCATCCATTCCTCACTTCTCTCCACTCTCCACTTCCCTATCCCTCTTCTAATGTGCTCTGAACACCACAACCATCACATCCAGCCTCTCTTAGGCTCAAATTACACCACATAGAGTGAAGAGATGAAGGCTCTGTTTCGCTCCAAAGGACTCTGGAGGCTTGTCAATGGCATTGAAACTCACCTCTCTACTGGAGATGCTGAAAAGCTGGCCTGGGACATCAGGCAGGATAAAGCTGTTGGCGAACTAATGCTAAACATTGCTCCAGACCAGTAGGTCCACATTCGAGTGCACCAGGACGACCCCACTGCTACTTGGAATGCTTTACAAGCCCTCTTCGTTCAACAGAAGGCCAGCACTCAATTTGTGGCCTACAACGAGTTCTTCAGCATCAGAAAGCACCCTGATGAGTCCCTCCCTGCGCTTACAGGTCAAGTTCAGCAGGCTATGGTCAGGATTCAAGAACTGCGTCCTTCAAGCTTCACCTTGAAGAATCTGGATGATAAACTGGCTTTCATGGTGATGATGCGTGCTCTTGGAGCTGAATATGCCCATTTCACATCCTCTCTCACTCTCCTGACTGATCTTGACAAGGTCAAGGTCAAAGCAGCATTCCAGACCGAGCAAATCAATTGCCAACCTCACCCTGATGCCTCCATAGTGATCCCCACTGATTCTGCCCTCATTTCTTCATCTCCTGGCTGCAAATGTCTCCAGAACGCTCCCTGTATTACAATTTGATTGCTGTATCTACTGATCACTACTAATTTCGTATATTTAGACTTTACTTCTTATTTAGAGTGTTTGCCACTCTTGTGGCTTGTTTCATCTGTTTTTATTTGTTGTTTGCAGTCTATATTGTTGTTGGAGTTCACTGTCACCGCTTCTTCAGTTTCTGACAATGAACTCCAGGTATTGTCTACTCTACTATGCAATAAATATAGTTTCTGACAGTGAACTCCAGCTGTGTGTGCTTCCAGCTGCTTTTATCAGATTATGAGCCCTGCGCTTTGAACACCTCTGCAATCGCCTTTTTGCACCTCACTCAATGAAGATTTCCCTCCATTATTCACTTCCTCTCTCTCCCCATACTCCTCTCTTCATAATCCCTCCATTCATTCCCTATGTTATCTGAACATCATCACCATCACATTCAGCCTCTCTCAGGCTCGAACTACATCACTTGGAGCAAGGAAATGAAGGCTCTATTCTGCTCTAAAGGCCTTTGGAGACTCGTCAATGGCACTGAAAAGCACCCTTCCAGTGGAGATGCTGAGTAGTTGGCATGAGATATCAAACAGGACAAGGCTGCAGACGAGTTAATGCTCAATATTGCCCTAGATCAGAGAGTCCACATTCGAGCCA
>JBBPTS010000084.1:0-44104 GCA_038094235.1 Fistulinella staudtii | reverse complement strand
CTCGTGGATATTGTGTTCAGGTTCGAAAGAGACAATTGGTCCGGTTACAGTCCACACCAGAAAGTCTCTCTGTCCACGTTTGAATCTCTATTCCGCTTTCCCAATATATCAAAGTTCGAGTTCGACGTGCCATGTGACATCACTCTCGATGATAACGCGATCAAGACAATAGTAACCAACTGGCCATCTCTCCGTGTACTTTCATTCAACGCAACATTCGGTTGGGGCATTCCCTCGCGTGTCACATACCGCAGGTTGATCACTCTCCTCTCGCGCTGCCGGATCCTTGAATTTGCCCTCGCCATTGACTTTACTGAGATTGACCAACCGTGGGGCGATGAGCCCTACACATGCCCAGACCCATGGGAGCTCCGTGAATCCCTTTCGGCTCATTTCGTTACATCAGTGATCGAGAATCCTCCAACTATCGCGGCATTTTTGAGCTACTGGTTTCCGGGGATGTCGCAGTGTCAGTCGGCCTGGAATCTTGACATCGCCCGCGCTATGGGAATGCGTCGGACCCAGGTGGCTACGTACCAGAGCAACTGGGAGGAAGTGGGGAAATTGATTCAGAAATCTACGAGGATGAATGCATGAATTGTCCGATGACGGGAGCAGATTAAAGGCATGTATGATTTCTCCCCCTTCTCGAATAAGGTCTCCTGGTAATACTTCCATCCTTTGTTTCACTGCTTCCTATAGTGTTTATGCATCACCAATGACATGTGAATCGCACTTTATGCTTACCACGGATTCAAAGATCTGACGGCGGTGCAAAACAGAGTCAAAGTGTTGTCGACCAGCCACTTTTGTACTGGAAGAGATTTAAATAACATGCGATCGATAGGGGTACGAGATTATCCGAATCGATTTCATTGTTGAACTAGCTATCGCGCACCTGTACGAGTAAGCAGTGTACAATAATAGTGAGAATAGACATAAATTTTTTAAGATGCAATCGCAGTGTGGTGAACGTACGGTTACACCACGTTTTTTAACCAACTTTTTACTTGACTACTCATCGCACCAGCACTTGCTCATTTCTGCTACTAGTCTCTACCAGCCTATAGGGGCCAACGAAAAAAATGCGGGGATTCAAGACAAGTAATTCCATCAACAATTTAACCGATTACTTATCTAAACCTAATTCAACTTATTTCGCTTGGAGACTCTGGCGAGCACGGATAATGGGATAAGTAAGCCATAAGTAAACTCACATCGTTTTCGGACAAGTTAAATAAGTATGACAGAAGAAAAAGTTCATTAAAGTGGAATAAGTACGAGCAATATAACTATGTATTACCCCGCAATTTCAAACGCATGCTGATCTACGAATTTATTAACATAAAAGGAGCGGAAGGAATCGTATGAATGGTGAGGGCGAAGATCACGGCAAACCTGATGGGTACCATAGACAGGAACCAAATGCGCGGCACGGTAGCCTGATCGTGTCAATGTGAATCAAAGGGCACTACCCACATCCCTGTGTCCTCGTCGGGGTTGTCACGGTTGCTTCGGGTCTGTTTTTGACAGGAACGCGGCCCTGTCCCGTATGACACTGAAGGGGCCAATCAAGAGGACCCCGAGACATTCTCCTACACGAGTTTGGGGTCATTTCACTCAAGTAAACGTCGTCGATCGAACCAGCACATTGCTAATGTGTATCAATGACCGAATCAGAGTCGCGCCCATGCAATTGTGAGGCCCAGAAATACTATCATCCTGGGTTCTAGGCAGTCCATCTATAAGCCGATTGTCATTTCACGTCCAAAGGACAACAAAGAATTAAACACGCACCTTTTTTGTCAGAACTCTTCTTTTTCCTTTCACATTGTAGATTAGTCACTCGCTTAGTCATACATTCCTTTCATCAATCACTCGCTTATCAGTAGGTTCCAGGCCGTTCGAGACCAATGGCGTAGTTACATGAGTATTCCGCACCGGATCAACGTGCCGCAGTAGTCAGTAGCGTATATAAGACCCTCGTTGGTCTCCTGTATTTCCTCAGCTTGAAATCCGCTTGGTTGCATCAGAAAGTGTCTCACTTGAGAGCCCCGAAGTATTAGTAGTGTGATTTTGAGTGTTCCCACATTATTCCAAGCTCTACTCTCACCTGGGATACTCTTTGTTTGCAAACACTCTACCTCTACCCACTGTGTACACCCAGACTCCAGGGTTAAGGAGACTGGTAGCCAGACTACTCAGTGGTTCTGTGATACCTGTATAGAGACCAGCACTCTCCCCACACTGTTTCATATGCTTGTTCAGGGTAGACCCAATCTGTCCCCCCACTCATCTTGTGCTTCAGCCAGAGCATTCATCTCTCAGTACTAGCTGCTGTTGAGTGAATAGGAAAAGGTTGTCCAAATAAGGATAATGTTGCTTTGGTCTATAGTGAAATGAAAAATCCAACTAGTGACTTTGAAGAGAAAACAGAGTAAAGGGCTTAGGGGCTTTTAGGAGTCTGCACCGTCAAGTTACTTTGACTGAGGAATTGTCCTCAGCAAAGTGACCTGGTTTATATATTCATGGCTTATGTTTGTACATGTGTGGTTATACTTCTATAAACATATTTCTAAGGAATTGTACCATATAAATATAATGTACCATTAGGCGATAAGTAAGGCATGTGTGATATACATGCATCAAGGGACTTCAGAGCCAATAAGGCAGTGCCTTCTATAATGGAAGAGAAGAAACAGAGATTAAATAGTTGTGTTTCTAAAACTTCTGATGCCAGTATCAATTGTACAAGATGGAGATGAAGAGGGCAGTGTAATGATCACTATCATTAGCACTTCCGCACAATGGCATGCTCTGAAGAAGATTAGATTTCGATTATCTTATCTTATCTTATCTCGGCAATCTCCGGTATCTTATCAGATATCGCATGATTACAGGATTGATCTTATCTGAAGGGACTTAGAAGAATCCTAGAAGAACAGAAGAGAGATCGCACTATCTCCACCACCAGAAGCGAGATCTGAGGTCTCTTAAGAAGATCCCATCATGGTTGGATCTTAGATGAAGAAGATTGGATCATAGATTGATCCTAGGACTTAGAAGTGGCACATGAGGTTACCATGAGGTTAGATAGAAGGCAGAGCCTTCTCTTCCATTTGATGAACATGAGGAGAACACATGTTCCTTTATCAGAAGAACACTGATGCGGCTACAGGATAGCCACAATCATACAATAGAAGTATTTACATATAAGGACGGAACACAGCCTCCTACCAGATGTATATAAGAAGTAGAGACTGAGCTATGGAAGCTCCAGTCTTGTTCACTTGATACTTTCATCTAAAACAGTGATCGTAAAGATCAGTGGCTCACTGTTACGAATCCAATAAAGTCTTGATGACTTAGACATTTTCTTTACTTTTGACTGATGTAAACCAGGTCACGTGACTAACCTCGTGACACATCACATGACAATGAAGATCACATGATCTAGAAGAGACTGAATCCTTCACGACAAGTGTCATATCCTTGGGCACCACTAGCCTGTTCTCCTCTTTTCTTATATGTGGAGTACTGCCCTTTAATCTCCACCCTTACCACACCATTGGGCATCAGAAGTTTCTAAAGTAACAACATACACACTTATTTAATTTCCGCTCTCTTCTCTTCCATTTCAGAAGGCACTACCTTTATAGAAACCGAAGACCCTTGATGCATGATACATCCTCATGCTTTACTTATTGCCCAATGGTGCATTATGCTCTTATAGTACGACTCTTAGAAATATGTTTATGGTATTTATACACACATGTACAAACATGAACCTATGAATATATAAACCAGGCTGCTTTGCTGAGGACAACTCCTCAGTCAAAGTAACTTGGTGGTGCTGACTCTAAAAGCCCCTGAGCTCTTTACTCAGTTCTTCTTCCAAAGTCTTTAATCAGCTTTTCTGTTTCACTCACTCAGTTCCAGTATAGTCCCTGGACAACAAAGGATGCTTTCCCTTTAACACTGTGCATCCTCCTCTTGTTTCACCCTGAAGGTTCATGTTACGAGCATAATAAAGTCTTAATGACTTAGATGATTTTCTTTGCTTCCAACTGATATAAGCCAGGTCATGTGACTAACCTCGTGGCACATCACATGATGATGAAGATCACATGATCTAGACGAGACCTAAATCCTTCGCGACAAGTGTCGCACCCTTGGGCATCACTAGCCCATTTCCACCTTCCTTATACGTGGGGCACTGCCCTTTAATCTCCATTCTGTGCAACTGGCACCGACGACAGAAGTTACGATACACAGGACTATTTAATCTCCATTGACTTCTCTTCCATTTCAGAAGGCACTGCCTTATTGGCTTCAAAGACCCTTGATGCACGACGCATCCTCATGTTTACTTATCGCCCAATGGCAAATTATGCTCTTATGGTACAACTCCTAGAAAATACGCTTATGGTAGTTATGCTACAACATGTACAAACATCCCTATGAATATATAAGCCGAGCCACTTTGCTGAGGACGACTCCTTAGTCAAAGTAGCTTGGCGGTACAGACTCTTAAAGCCCCTGAGTCCTTTACTCAGTTCTCTTTACTCTTAAAGTCCTTAGTGGCTTTTTCATTTCAGTTCACACTCTCAGAAGTTAAGAGAGTTTGGTTTGCTTCAGGCAGTGCCCCACATAGAAAGAAGGAGGGAATGGGCTAATGGTGCCTGTTACGAACCTAATAAAGTCTTGACGACTCAGACGTTTTTCTTCACTTTAAGCCAAGTCACGTGACTAACCCCGTGACGCATCACATGACGATGAAGATCACATGATCTAGACGAGAACGAATCCTTCGCGACAAGTGTCGCACCCTTGGGCACCATTAGCCCGTTTCTACTTTCCTTATACGAGGGGCACTGCCCTTTAATCTCCGTCCTGTGCAACTGGCACCGATATCAGACGTAACGATACACACGAGTATTTAATCTCCGTTTACTTCTCTTCCATTACAGAAGGCACTGCCTTTATAGGCTCCGAAGACCCTTGATGCACGTTGCATCCACATGTTACACTTATCGCCCAATAGCGAATTATGCTCTTATGGTACGACTTTTAGAATTACGTTTATGGTAGTTAGGCCACATATGTACAAACACAAAACCATGAATATATAAACCAAGCCACTTTGCTGAGGACGACTCCTCAGTCAAAGTAGCTTGGCGGTGCAGACTCTAAAAGCCCCTGAGCCCTTTACTCGACCCTCTACTTATAAGTCCCTTAGTGGCTTTTTCGTTTCAGTGCCCAAGGATGTGACACTTGTCACAAGAGATATGGTTCTCATCTAGATTATGTGATGTGTCATGTTGTTAGTCACATGACTTGGCTTATGTCAGTCGAAAGTGAGAAAACTTCTAAGTTCAAATATGAACTTTTTAGTTTCATAACATATAGTGTACTAAGACCCATATCTGTAGAGCATAAGGCCATAGTGTACAATGTGTGATAATATTGGTTGTTCCTATGTATACAGTGATTGACATGGCTGATCCTTAGCAGTATTCCAAGTGCCTGTAGTAAAGGCTGTTTCATCCTGGTTCCCCTATACTGACACTTGTGTGCTGCCCCAACACATTCCCCCTTCCTCTATTTCATATATGTAAGACACATCTGTTACGAATCCAATAAAGTCCTGAGGACTTAGACGATTTCTTTCGCTTTCCACTCACATAAGCCAGATCACATGACTAACCCTGTGACTCATCACATGATGATACAAGGTCACCTGATCTAGAAGAGATAGAATCCTTCACAACAAGTGTTGCACCCTTGGGCACTATTAGCCCGTTTCTTCTTTCCTTATACATAGGGCATTGCTCTTTCATTTCCATCCTGTGCAACTGGTACTGAGACATCAGAAGTCCCTGATACACAAGTATTTAATCTCCATTCCTTCTCTTCCATTTCAGAAGGCACTGTATTCTATAGGTTCCGAAGACCCTTGATGCACATTGCATCCTCATGTTATACTTATCATCCAATGGCATATTATGCTCCTATGGTATGATTTCTCTAAATATGTTTATAGAATTATGACCACACATGTACAAATACTACCCATGAATATATATACCAGACTGCTTTACTGAGGACGATTCCTCAGTTAAAGTAGTTTGGTGGTGTAGACCTTTAAAGTCAACACTCTGAGCTTCATTACTCTGCCCCTCATTCCTACTCTAAGTCACTAGTTGGCTTTTCCATTTCAACATCTGAGCTACTGTGCGCTTGCCACTTGTCTATATTCCTACTCACTACCCTATGTAATGATCACTATTGTTATCACTTCTGCATAATAGCGTATGAAGAGAGAGATTAGATTTTGACAATCTTATCTTATCTTATCACGGCAATCTCCGGATCTTATCACATGATTGCAAGTCCTGATCTTATCAGCGACACTTAGAAGAATCCTTGAAGGATAGAAGGGAGATCGCACTATCTCCACCACCAGAAGCAGAGATCTGAGATCTCTAGAAGAAGATCCCATCATGGTTAGATCTTAGATGAAGAAGATCGGATCATAGATTGATCCTAGGACTTAAAAGCAGCACATAAGGTTGCCATGAGGTTAGATAGAAGGCAGAGCCTTCTCTTCCATTTGATGAACATAAGGAGAACACATGTTTCCTTATCAGAAGGACACTGACATGGCCACAGGATAGTCATAATGGTACAATACAGTATTTACCATATGAGGCCATACACTGCCTCATCAGAAGATGTATATAACTAGCAGGGCTAGCAGTAGATGCCCTTTAGTCTTGCTTACTTGGATCTTATAGTCTATGGCCTGTTACGAATCCATAAAAGTCCCAGAGACTTAGACATTTTCTCTCGCTTTCGACTGATATAAGCCAGGTCATGTGACTAACCTCGTGACACATCACAAGACGATGAAAGATCACATGATCTAGAAGAGACTTGAATCCTTTCGCGACAAAGTGTCACCCCCTTGGGCACCATTAGCCCATTTCTACTTTCCCTATATGTGGGGCACTGCCCTTTCATCTCCGTCCAGTGCAACTGGCACTGACATCAGAAGCAAAGACTTACATGAGTATTTAATCTCCGTCTCTCTCCCTCTTCTCTTCCATTACAGAAGGCACTGCCTTATTGGTTCCAAAGACCCTTGATGCACGTTGCATCCTTATGCCTTACTTATCGCCCAATGGTGGATTATGCTCATATGGTATGATTCTCTAGAAATACGCTTATGGTAGTTATGACACAACATGTACAAACAATACCTATGAATATATATACCAAGCGACAAACTGGGGAACATCCCTCAGTTTGATTGTCTTGGTTGCTTCCACGTATAAAGGACAGCACTCTAAGGCAGTTACTCAGTACTCTTTCTTTTCTTGTTGTTCTTTTCCGTTTCATGGCCCATATTGTCCAGTCAGACTCCTGGCAGTAGCTAAGTGAAGTTGCTTACTCAACCACTTCCCTCTTCATTGGTAAACAAGTCCTGTCACCACCACTTGCCCTTTGCCCTTCCAGAAGATAGAGCTGACAAGGTTCTGAAGTATGAAGAGGCCTTTGAAGGCAACCATCATTGCATACTCTGAAGGCGATCCTTATCACATCTCTGAAGTCATAGATAAGATCTCTATCTTATCCCCTCCTTTGATAGTTGAGGAAGTTCATCCATTTCACCCCAGAGGCACTTCATCAGTAAGGTAGTTGACCACTATATCCTAAACCAACTCCCCTGCTCCCAAAAGTGGGACAATTAGTCATGCCTTCCCCTCTTATGAAGTGTAATGATTGTCATTGTTATCACTTCTGTGCAATGGCACACTCCTTTGAAGAAGAGCAAGATTAGATTTCGATAATCTTATCTTATCTTATCATGGCAATCTCTGAAGATGTTTGCATGGTTGCATGTCCTGATCTTATCAGTGACACTGAAGAAGCGAGATCTGAGATCTCCAGAAGAAGATCCCATTGTGGCTGGATCATAGATGAAGGAAGATTGGATCATAGATTGATCCTAGGACTTAGAAGCAGTACATGAGGTTGCTATAAGGTAGAAGAGAAGGCTGTGCCTTCTCTTCCATTTGATATACATGAGGAGAACACATGTTCCCTTATCAGAAGGACACTGATGTGGCCACCAGATAGCCATAATGGTATGATACAGTATTTACCATATGAGGTCATACACAGCCTCATCAGAAGATGTATATAAGTAGCAGGGCTAGTGGTAGATGTCCTTTAGTCTTGTTTACTTAGATCTTATGGTCTATGGCCCCTATTGTCCAGTCAGACTCCTGGCAGTAGCTAAGTGGAGTTGCTTACTCAACCACTCCCCTTTTTGTTGGTGTACAAGTCCTGTCACCACCACTAGCCCTTTGCCCTTATAGAAGATAGGGTTGACAAGGTTCTGAAGTATGAAGAGGCCTCTGAAGGCAACTATCATTGCACTCTTTAAAGGTGATCCTTATCGCATCTCTGAGGTCACAGATAAGAACCTTATCTTATCTCCTCCTTTCCATTTGTGTTAGTAGAGGATGTTCATTCATTTCATGAAGCCTGGTACCAGACATACCTCACTGACTGAAGTAAACCTAACTCTTTACTTCTTCAGAGAGTGAGGATCCTTTGATGTAGAGTAAGGGAGAAAGGAAGTGGACTGGAGTACACTGGGTTAGAGCTCTCTCTTATATAATAGAGGAGGAGTTGGACTGAGTGAGCTATCTGGCTGCTTATCTGCTGGTTAGGTGAAAGTTCCAAGTGAACAAGACTGGGGTTACCAGCCAAGTTCTGTAATGAAAAAGCCTTCTTAAGACTTTTAGTGAGAGGAAGAGGTACTGAATGAAGCGCAAAGATGTTTTTCTACTTCAAGAATAGCCTTATCAAAGGGTGTAGTATGCTTTATTAAGCAGGAGGTGGGGAGGGCTGAGTCTGACTAGTAGAGCATAGCCATAGGCATGAGATCCAAGTAAGCAAGACTAGGGTTTTACCAGTCAAGCTACCTGGCTATATATATGCAAAAGTACATGGCTGTGTCTACCCTAATCGAGCGCAGTCATATCTAGGCTGTACGTGAGAAGTGATAAGTACATCAGAAAGTCCATCAGAGAACATAGCCAAGATAGTGAAACGAAAAAGCCACTAAAGGACTTATAAGTGAAGGGTCGAGTAAAGGGCTCAGGGGCTTGTAGAGTCTGCACCGCCAAGCTACTTTGACTGAGGAGTCGTCCTCAGCAAAGTGGCTTGGTTTATATATTTCATGGATTTGTATGTACATGTTGTGGCATAGCTACCATAATCGTATTTCTAGGAATCGTACCATAAGAGCATAATGTGCCATTGGGCGATAAGTATAACATGAGGATGCGATGTGCATCAAGGGTCTTCGGAACCAATAAAGGCAGTGCCTTCTAAAATGGAAGAGAAGTGAACGGTGATTAAATACTCGTGTACGTTGTTACGTCTGATGGGAGTGCCGGTTGCACAGGTCGGAGATTAAAGGGCAGTGCCCCTCATATAAGGAAAGTGGAAACGGGCTAGTGGTGCCCAAGGGTGCGACACTTGTCGCGAAGGATTCGTTCTCGTCTAGATCATCTAGATCATGTGATGTGTCACGAGGTTAGTCATGTGACTTGGCTTATGTCATATGAAAGCAGAGAAAACGTCTAAGTCGTTTGAGACTTTAATTGGGTTCGTAACAGATAGCGGTAATGAAAAGGGCATGTGTTATATGAGGCATAAGAATGGAAGAGGCGGACATGACCGTGAGAACATAATTGGCAGTGCTGACTGATATGGGTAGATGAGATCTGTATCTTTAGATCAGATCTCCATTTGTCAGCAAGAGTGTGGGAAAGAGAGAAAGAGAAATGTTCTAAGTTCTTTCGCGATCATACACTTTATCTGATAAGATATCGCAGATTGCCAAGATAAGATAAGATAACCTGTCAAAGGTGTAATGGTTTGGGTTGTGCACTTATGCTGGTCCTTGCCATCGCTTCGAGGTCTGAAGTATGAAAGTAACGAGCCGTTACACCATACCCCTTCTGAGCTCAAGATTCCAGATCAAGCCTTGGAACTTCAAAGGATACTGTGCTACAGTGTCGTTCATAAGGGTTAAATAGACTGAACTTATTATAGAAGGCTTCTCTCGCATCAAGGTGGCAATTCTTTTTGTGGAAGTGGGCGAGGGCATCCACAGCATAGGTAAGATTCTTCTTCAGTTCCCATGTGCGATCATCTTCTCCGTATCCTGCCCAATGTACCAGATATTCCCAACTGTTTCGGCATTTCCGCACATCTACAATGAAGTCCACTTCATACTCTTCTTCCCGATTGTCAGTAGTTAAGACAGGTCCTGGTTCTTTCACAGGCTGCCCTTCGAGTCTTTCCTTATAGGGTTTGACTTGTGACACATTGACTATGGGATGAATTCTCATCGAGAGAGGGAGTCATAGTTTAATAGCATTGCGGCTGATTACGTTCATGATAGAGAAGGGACCAAGCCACTTCTCAGATAACTTCTTCAATTGTCTAGTGAGGTGAAGGTTGTTGTTACGAACTCAATAAAGTCTTGATGACTTAGACGTTTTCCTTCGCTTTCGACTGATATAAGACAGGTCACATGACTAACCTTGTGACACATCACATGACGATGAAGATCACATGATCTAGAAGGAACCGAACTCCTCGCGACAAGTGTCGCACCCTTGGGCATCACTAGCCCATTTCTACCTTCCTGATACGTGGAGCACTGCCCTTTAACCTCCGTCCTGTGCAACTGGCACCGACATCAGAAGTTACGATATACATGACCATTTAATCTCCGTTGACTTCTCTTCCATTTCAGAAGGCACTGCCTTTACTGGTTCTGAAGACCCTTGATGCACGAAGCATCCTCATGTTATACTTATCACCCAATGGCACAATATGCTCATATGGTACGATTTCTTAGAATTACATTTATGGTAGTTATGCCACAACATGTACATACAACCCTATGAATATATAAACCAAGCCACTTTGCTGAGGACGACTCCTCAGTCAAAGTAGCTTGGCGGTGCAGACTCTAAAGCCCCTGAGCCCTTTACTCAGTATTCCTATCTACAAAAGTCCCTTAGTGGCTTTTTCGTTTCACTCTACTTTGACTACCTACTTCACCATCGAGAAGAACCTCCTTGCTGAAGGTCCACTGCCTCTGCCATCGCTGAAGACAGCACTTTGACAAGCAGCCTGTGAAGTACTGCCACAAGTCTAGAAGAAGACTTACTCCCCTGACGTCTGAAGAAAAGCCCTTAAAGAAGTAAGGCACATTAGGAGTCCAGAAGAGGACAGAGTTGAAGAAGCAACCAGTATCCCTTTGCACGAGTCTAGCAGTAGCTCAGCCACTCCATCAGAGAAAGGTCTAGAGGTGGAAGATAGAAGATCTCCCTCAGCCTAACTAGGTCAACGGACCACTTAAAGATCTCCCTACCAAGCAGCTCCGTGAGGAATAGAAGCACCACTTCCCCGGACCTGGCTGTGGTACAGAATCAGAAGTTTATTTTTGGATCAGCATTTCCAATCCTCATACCTTCTGGAAAGGTATTCTTCACTCAAAGGGAACGCCCTTACCCAGCCCAATTCATTCCCTTCGCCACCCTCTACTACGTTCACCAGATAGAAGAAGCTATCAGGGAGGATCAGCGACAAGAAGAGGCTAGAAAGAAGAAGGAAGAACAGGAGAAAGGACTTGCTGCTCTCAAATTTCAGATTAAAGAAATTGCCAAAGTCCTAGAAAGGAATAGAAGGGAAATCGAAAGACTAGAGGAAGAAACCTACTATCTGAAGAAGTGTACTCCCAATGACTTTCCTTCTTGAGGCATCCATCTTCCTACTCGCAGCAGTGGCAGGAGTCATAGGAATAATTCTTGCCCTTACTGCTAGCCAAACAACCTCCTTCCCCTTAACGAAATCCCAGGCCTTGAAGGCCACCGTAACCCTAGCAGGACTAGAATACTCCCTGAAGATCTCTTGGTACTTCCTAGATGAGGAAAGAATCAGAGAAGGGGATGGAGAAGAAGAAGAAGCTGAAGAACCAGCAGAAGAACTCATCCGAGAAGAAGATGATGAAGATACAGAAGCATGGAGAAGAGAAGCTGACCTCCAATGGAACGCCATGATCAGCTGGAACTCTACTCCAGAAGATGAAAATAGGGTAGATCACCTAGAAGACAACTGGGGCCCTATTCCACTACCAGGAGACATTCCTGAAGAAGATATTTTAACTCTGGACAGAAGAGATCCAGACCTACCACTAGAAGCACCCCCATTGTATCAGATTCATGTTCCTGATCACATGCTGGACATAGATGGTTTCATGTAATACCGGAAAGGCAACCGAAACGCCAGAGGTGCAAAGATGTCACAAGCCCCTGAAAGGAAAAGTGCTCCAAGACAGGAAGGAGCCACAACGTGGGAAGTCGCTGACGAAAACCCGCAGGTATTGGACCCCTGGAATGAGATAAAGGGGAAGACATTCGATCAGATGCAGGAGTACTTCGTATGGAGGGCTTTCCAACAGAAGGGAAAAGGGAAGGCAAATTGAAACCGGAAAACCAATTCGCCAATAATAAGTATTCTTTCTTGGAAATAACGGACACATACGATACATGGTCAGAGGTGTCTCTTGAAGAGTGCGGTGCAGACCAGAAATGCACGCTTGATTCCTCTTGCAATACCAAGAAAGAAACGACACCCTTTCCGGAAGAACTCTACACCAGATCGGCCAGGGTCAAAAACGAAATAGCCCTGAAGATACACATATCCCCCGATCAGAAGAACCGTGACTGGAGCACGGTAGAAGCACTCCTGGATAGCGGGGCTAACGTGACTTTCATCGATAAAACATGGGCAGAGAAGTACTGCATTCCCATGAGGAAGTTACGCCACCCCATCTCCATCATCAACATAGATGGCGCCCATAACTCCGCCGGATGGATCACACATACAGCCCAGATCCAAATTGATTACCAAGGACATCGAGAAAGGATAGAGGCAGAAGTCACAGATATCACCACGTTCCTGAAACGAAAAAGCCTTTCAAAGACTTTGATGAAGAGGGATAGGGGGAATGAGTTCAAATACTCGAAGCGACTAGTACAAGTCAACTGTCAAGTTACTCAAACTGGGGAGTTACCCTCAGCTGAGCAACCCTTATATATTTGAGAGTATAGTATTTGTACATGTTTGTGCATACATCTATATACATATTTCTGAGAATCATACCATAAGAGCATAATGTGCCATTGAGCGATAAGTAAAGCATGAGGATGCATCATGCATCAAGAGTCTTTGGAACCTATAAAGGCAGTGCCTTCTGAAATGGAAGAGAAGCGAACGGAGATTAAATACTCATGTATGTTGTTACGTCTGATGCCGGTGCCAGTTGCACAGGGCGGAGATGAAAGGGCAGTGCCCCACATATAAGGAAGGTGGAAACGGGCTAGTGGTGCTCAAGGGTGTGACACTTGCCACGAGGGATTCGGGTCTCATTTAGATCATGTGATCTTTATTGTCATGTGATATGTCATGAGGTTAGTCACGTGACCTGGCTTATATCAGTTGGAAGTGAAGAAAAACGTCTAAGTCATCAAGACTTTATTAGGTTCATAACAGTTCCCTCTTGTAATAGGGTTCAATTGGCTGAAGAAGCATAACCCGGAGATCAACTGGAGATCCAGAGAACTGAAGTTTACACGCTGCCCTCATTCCTGCCACATGCTACAAGATAGAAGTGAATTCTTAGCCGCATGTGACAAGGAAGAGCAAGATAACGCTTGGACAGCATACCATATTCGGGCTATGATAGAAAACCCAAAAGAAGGAAAGAAGCAACCCACACAACTGGTGCCTGCCCGCTTCCACCAATGGCTAAAGGTGTTTGAGGAAAAGGACTCCGAAAGAATGCCAATAAGAAAACCCTGGGATCACACTATCGATCTCAAAGAAACCTTTACCCTGAAGAAAGGGAAACTGATCCCTTTGGGACCAAAAGAACAGGAAGAAGTTTCGGCGTTTATAGACGAACAATTACAAAAGGGGTACATTCACCCCTCGAAATCCCCCTAAACATCGCCGGTCTTCTTCCTCCCAAAGAAGGATGCGTAACGGCTCGCTATTTTCACGCTTCAGACTTAGAAGCAATGGCGAAGACTGGCATAGACGCAACATCTCGCCCATTATGATTTCTCCTTTTGGTTATCTTTAACCCCTAACGATGATCTTATCTTATCTCGGCATTTCCCGGTATCTTATCAGATATCGCACATCTGTGGGAAGGATCTTATCTGAAGGGACTTAGGACTCTTTTCCTTTTCTTGGACTTATCTCTTTTCCCTTCGCACTCGCTGACATATGGCAGATCTGATCTAAGAAACAGACCTCATCTATCCATATCGGTCAGCACTGCCCAATTATGTTCTCACACTTATTCCCGCTCTCTTCCATCCCATGCCTCATGTTATACATGCCTTATTAATCTCCGCTTTCTATTCTTACTATCTCGGCTATGCTTTTTCTGATGGACTCTTCTGATGTACTTATCGCTTCTCATGCACAGCCTGTAACGGCTCGCTATTTTCACGCTTCAGACTTAGAAGCAATGGCGAAGACCGGTATAGACACAGCACCTCGCCCATTATGATTTCTCTTTCGGTTATCTTTAACCCCTAGCGATGATCTTATCTTATCTCGGCATTTCCCGGTATCTTATCAGATATCGCGCATCTGCGGGAAAGATCTTATCTGAAGGGACATAGAACTCTTTTCCTTTTTTCTCGGACTTATCTCTTTTCTTTCGCATTCGCTGACATATGGAGATCTGATCTGAGATACAGATCTCATCTAACCATATCGGTCAGCACTGCCCAATTATGTTCCCACATTTATTTCCACTTGCTTCCATTCCATGCCTCATGTGGTACATGCCTTACTAATTTCCGCTTTCTATTTTTGGTATCTTGGCTATGCTTTTCTGATAGAACTCTTCTGATGTACTTATCGCTTCTCACGCACAGCCCAGATAAGCAGTGCCTCGATTAGGGTAGTTACACAGCCATGTACAGCCACGACCTATGCATATATAAAACCCAAGGAACTCGGCTGGTAACCCCAGTCTTGTTCACTTGGAACTTTCGCCTAACAAGCGGATAAGCAGCCAAGTAGCTCACTCGGTCCATTCCCTCCATCGCTATATAAGGGAGAGCCCTCACACGGTGTACCCCAGTCCCCCTCTCACTCTCCTTTGCTCCACGTTAAGGATCCTCGCACTCAGAAGTCATCAGTGTTAGGTTCGCTTCACAGCCCAGATAAGCAGTGCCTCGATTAGGGTAGTTACACAGCCATGTACAGCCTCACATTATGCATATATAAACCCGAGGAACTCAGCTGGTAACCCCAGTTTTGTTCACTTGGAACTTTTGCCTAACAAGCAGATAAGCAGCCAAGTAGCTCACTCAGTCCATCCCCCCTTCGCTATCTAAGGGAGAGCCCTAACCCGGTGTACCCCAGTCCACCCCTCTCATCTCCCTTGCTCCACATAAAGGTTCCTTGCACTCGCAAGACAGAGTTGTTAGGTTCGCTTCAGGATGGAAGAAAACGCATGGTACAGGACTACTGCTATCTAAACGAACATACGGTTTGAAACAACTACCCGCTGCCCCTTATCTCTCAGCTGGTAGATAAGCTCAAAGGAGCAAAGAAGTTTACGAAGATTGACCTCAGATGGGGTTATAACAATGTTCGCATCAAGGAAGGAGATGAGTGGAAGGCCATATTCGTTTGTTTCAGAGGAGCCTTTGAGCCCTTAGTCATGTACTTTGGGTTGTGCAATTCACCCTCCACCTTCCAAGCAATGATGAACGAGATCTTCGCAGATTTGGAAGATGTTGTGGTCGTCTATATTGACAATCTCCTCATATTCACGAAGACGGAGTCCCAGGAGGAACACGACTGCCTCGTGAAAGAAGTTCTGAAGAGGTTAGAAGAAAACGACCTCTTCACAAAACCAGAAAAATGCACGTTCTCCATCAAAGAAGTAGAATTCCTCGGAATGACAGTGGGAAAAGATGGGATCAAGATGGATAATGAGAAGGTGGATGCCATACGGGCATGGCCGAAACCCAGAAACCTTCATGACATATGAAGCTTCCTAGGGCTAGCCAACTTTTACCACCGCTTCATCAAAGATTACACATCCATCGTGAAACCCTTAACCCGTCTTATGAAAAAGGACTTGCCCTTTCAGTGGCAGTCGGAAGAACAGACCGCCTTTGAGAGGCTTAAAGAAGCATTTTCCACAGCCCCCATCTTAGCATTTCCAGATGACGAAACGGAGTATAGATTACAGATGGACGCATCGGATTTTGCCACAGGGGCAATCCTGGAAACGAAAAAGGAAGATCGCTGGCATCCTGTAGCCTACTTCTCCCACGCCTCAATGACACTGAAAGGAACTACCCGGTGTTCAACAAAGAAATGCTTAGTGTCATCAGGGCACTAGAGAAATGGCATCACTACTTAGAAGGAGCACGATTTCAGTTCGAGATCTGGAATGACCACACAAATCTCCAGTGGTTCATGCAAAAACAAGATCTCAACAGAAGACAGGCTCGATGGAGCCAATATTTATCCCGCTTTAACTACGTCTGGATTCACAAACCAGGCATGGCAATGACTGCAGCAGACGCACTCTCCAGAAGAAGCGATCATGCAGAAGGAGTAGAAAATGATAACAAAGGAATTCAACTCATAACCCCGGATAAGATCCGTTTGACATGCATCGAAGATGATGGGGACAGAATTCTCGACCAGATCCGATTGGAAACTCTACAACTTCGGGAATCGGAGGTCAACCAAATAGAAAACCAGGGAGCAGAGCTCTCAGATGACGGTGTATTCAGGAAAGAAGGGAAAGTCTTCACACCGGAAAAGGTCCAAATGGCAGTAATGACTGCCCACCATGACACGCCAGTGGCAGGACATCCAGGAGTGGAAAAGACAATGGCCCTGATCCAAGCGCATTACTATTGGCCAGGAATGACCAAAGACGTAAAAGATTATATGGCTCGATGCCACACTTGCCAAAAGATGAAAACAGGAAACACAGCTCCAGCCGGCAAGCTACAGCCGCTAAAACTGCCAAACATACCATGGGAAGACATCTCCGCCGACTTTCTTACAGGTCTTCCCACCTCCCAAGGCTATGACTCGGTTCTCGCCGTTATGGATCGATTTTCTAAAGAAGTAGAATTCATCCCCTGTCAAAAAACCATTAGCGCATTTGAAACGGCTAAGCTCTATCTAGAGCGAGTTTGGACGAACCACGGACTTCCCCGAAGCATTGTGTCAGATCACGGCCCTCAATTCGCTACACAAGTCATGAAAGATCTGTGCACATGCCTAGGAATAAAACCCCGCCTATCAATGGCATCATATCCACAAATGGACGGACAGATGGAGTGAATCATCTGGGACCTACAGCAATACCTTCGGTTGTTCATCTGTGATCATCAGAATGACTGGAGTGAATGGCTGCCCATCGCTCAATTCTCCTATAACTCGAAGAAGCAAGCTTCTTCACAAAAATCCCCCTTCGAAGTCACATGAACTTACCCACCACGGATGGGAATAGAACCTGGAACTTCCAAAGCCCCAGTGGCAGATGACCTAGCTCAGAAGATTGAGCAAACCCTCACAGAAACGTCCGCTAATCTAGAAAAGGCCCAAGAGGCAATGAAAAAGCAAGCTGACAAGCATCGATCTGACGCCCCCGAATACAAACTTGGCGATCAGGTGTTGCTTGCAATGGATAATCTCCGTTTGACACAGGAATCGCAGAAGCTCTCTGAAAAGTGGCTAGGCCCCTTTTAGATAACCCAGATCATTGGCCGAAATGCCGTTAAACTACTCCTTCCCTCCTCCATTAAAATCCATCCAGTGGTAAACATATCACGGATTAAACCATATAAGGAATGCCTCGACGGCCAACCTGTGCAGAACCCAGGCCCAGTCCTAGTGACCAAGGACCAGGATGAAGAATACGAAGTCGATTTCATCGTCGACACCCGCAAACGACAGAACAGATGGGAATATCTGGTGCATTGGCATGGATACTTGGAAGAGGACCGCACTTGGGAACCTGAGAAGAACCTCACCCATGCCAAGGAGGCGATAGCGGAATTCCATGAGAAAAACCCCAAGCTCCACCTATGCGAGTCGTTTTACGAAAATTTCGGCTTAGAAAACCCTTACAAAACTCTTTTCATGCGCGCCGTCACTTTCACATCCCATTCAACCACCCATTAGGGTCTTTGATGGAACTTGAAGACCATGAGAAGGGGATGGTGTTACAAACTCAATAAAGTCTTGATGACTTAGACATTTTCCTTTGCCTTCGACTGATATAAGACAGGTCACGTGACTAAGCTCGTGACACATCACATGACGATGAAGATCACATGATCTAGAAGGAACCAAACTCCTCGCGACAAGTGTCGCACCCTTGGGCACCACTAGCCCATTTCCACCTTCCTTATATGTGGGGCACTGCCCTTTAACCTCTGTCCTGTGCAACTGGCACCAACATCAGAAGTTACGATATACACGACCATTTAATCTCCATTGACTTCTCTTCCATTTCAGAAGGCACTACTTTTACTGGTTCCGAAGACCCTTGATGTATGAAGCATCCTCATGTTATACTTATCGCCCAATGGCACAATATGCTCGTATGGTACGATTTCTCAATTTACGCTTATGGTAGCTATGCCACAACATGTACATACAAACCCTATGAATATAAAAACCAAGCCACTTTGCTGAGGATGACTCCTCAGTCAAAGTAGCTTGGCGGTGCAGACTCTAAAGCCCCTGAGCCCTTTACTCAGTATTCCTATCTACAAAAGTCCTTTAGTGGCTTTTTCGTTTCAGTTGTCAGTGGCCAGCAATACTTGATCTCTGATCTTGTATTCTGGTGCATTGCTTCTATGTTTGTCTGCCTGTAGAACCATATACTTTTGCGTCTTCTTAAGGTTTGCAGATGTTTCTGTGAGGGTTTCTTCTATCTGCTGGGTGAGGTTGTCTGCAGCAGGTGTTTTGGAAGTCCCAGGTTCTATCTGTTACGAATCCAATAAAGTCCACTGGACTTAGACGATTTTTCACTCTCAAATAACATAAGCCAAGTCACGTGACTAACTTCGTGACACATCACCTGATGATGAGGATCACATGATCCAGAAGAGACCAAACTCTTCATGACAAGTGTCACACCCTTGGGCACCATTAGCCCGTTCCCTCTTTCCTTATACACGGAGCACTGCCCTCTTTCATTTCCACCCTTACCACAAGACCGGGCATCAGAAGTAACGACCTACACGAGTATTTAATCTCCGCTTACTTCTCTTCCATTTTAGAAGGCACTGCCTTTACAGGATCCAAAGACCCTTGATGCACGCCGCATTCTCATGTTATGCTTATCATCCAATAGTGAATTATGCTCATATGGTACAATTTCTTAGAAATACATTTATAGAAATTATGCACAAACATGTACACACTATGCCCCAATATATAAAGGGTTGCTCGACTGAGGGTAACTCCTTAGTTTGAGTAACTTGACAGTTGACTTGTATTGGTCACTTCGAGTACCTGAACTCAGTCCTCTTATATCTCTCACTAAAGTCTCAGAGAGGCTTTTTCATTTCACTTTACTCAAACTACCCACTTCACCATCAAGAAGAATCTTCTCGCTGAAAGTCACCAGAAGCTGCAAAAATAGGACGATTAAAGAAGTAACATCCCAGAAGTAACCTTTTAAACGCTAGTACTCATCGAACCAGTGCCTTCATCGCACTTCTCGATTTCCTCCACCCCTCCCACAGATCTTTTTGCCAATGAACCGGCACCACTCGACCCCGAGGTAATAGCCTCTCACCAGAAGTTCAACAAAGAGGCAGGCCTCTTCATCAAAAGCATCACCGACCTCATCGAGCAAGCCGAATGAAGGCAACGCTCCAACCGACTTGCCTCCAGCTTCTACGAGGAGCTCCAAGGACCCTACCTCCTGCTCGAGATCAAGTATCTGGTAGAGAAGGCAGAAGAGAGCGGATTGGATCTTCGTGGTACTGCAGAGAGACTTGATACATACAGTGGGGATCGCATTGCTTTTCTGAACAGGTTGAAAGAAGGGAGGTTAGTAGGACCCTTAGGAGAGAAACGAGACACATCGGAGATAGGAGTACAGACAGACGAAGGCTCAAAGAAGAAGCAAGCAAGGAGGAATTACCCTTACATGTCCAAAGTGAGAGCAGATCCTCGCTCCCCCCTCCACACTTCCTACCTTTTGAAGAAGGCCAAAAAGTAAGGCCTTGGGTCAGTAGGAGATTGAAAGAAATCCCTTGCGTATCACTGCAGCGATAGCCACCCCCCCCTCAATAAAATCTATTTCCTCCATCATGTCATATGAAGAACAGTTCAAAGCACTCAGGAGCCAGATGCAGGCAATGGTCGAGGAGATGAATCTCCAAGCTCAAGCATTAAGAAAAATGCAGGGAGAAAGAGACCAAGCGCAACAAGCACTGGCAATGAGCTTGGGAGCAATGAACGCCCCAATAGAAGGAAGTAAGATAGAAGCATTCAAGGACCCTGGAGAATACGATGGGTCAAAAGCAAAGTTCGACGAATGGTGGATCAAGATGAGATCCTGGCTTCAATCGAATCAATTTTTCCTGTTCAAAGCCAAGTACAGTAATGGGACAGATAAGATAAATCCAATCACCGGGGAACAGGAATATGACATTAAGCTGATAGAAGGAATGAGGGTGGTACTCTCACGCCTAAAGGGGCAAAAAGGAGGCCCCTGGGCACAATCAGAGCTGGAAAAGCTCCTGGACGGACGATCAACGTTCAAAGACTGGGCCAAGTTCGAAATAGAATTCGAAGGACTAATGAAACCCATGCTGCACCGAGACTGGGCCATGGTAAACATCACAAAGCTCTGACAAGGGCGGGATGATATAGACACGTTCCTCTCCAAATGGCAGGCCGCCAATAACTGAGCCAACCTATCGGATGAACACAGAGTAGTCCTACTCGAACAAGCCGTAAACGACGAGATCTGTCAAGAGCTCTTCCGCACAGATGCCCGCTCCCTCTATATCTCCACAACCCTCACCCAAATAAGAAAGATTGGGAAGGCATTTGAAGCATACAAAATGTACACCGGACAGAATATGGGGAAAATGTTCACCCCATACCAACCAAGGACAGCAAATGCCGCTGCCACTTCCTCCAACCTACAGAAGGGTGCGTGCTTTAACTGCAGACAGACAGGACATCTCCTAAAGGAGTGTCCAAAACTGAAGATTTCTTGCCCCGAATGCAAATGGCTAGGGGGGAAACACAAAAAGGAGTGTCGGAAAGGCAACCGAAATGCTAGGAGCGTGAAAACGTCATGCATGCCGCAAGGAAACCCCTCAAAAGGAGAAGGGGCAACCTCGTGGGAAGTCGTTGACGAAAACCCGTAACCATCGGACCCCTGGAATGAAATTAAGGGGAAAACATTCGACAAGATGCAGGAGTACTTCGTCAGAAGGGCTTTCCAGCAAAAGGGGAAAGGGAAGGTGAACTGAAACTGGAAAAACGGTTCACCAACAATAAGTATTCTTCCTTGGACTTTACGGACATAGTCAATACATGGTCAGAGGCGTGTCTTGAAGACCGTGGTGCACACCAGAGATGCACGCTTGATTCCTCTTGTAAGAAAGACAAGGAAGAAGCAGACCCCTTTCCGGAAGAACTCTTTACTTGGTCGGCAAGGACAAAAGATAAAATATCCCTGAAAATACATATATCCCCTGATCAAAAGAACCACAACTGGAGCACGGTAGAAGCACTCCATGATAGTGGCACTAACATCACCTTCATTGATAAGACATGGGCAGAAAAGCATCACATCCCCATGTGTCAACTCCGACACCTGATTTCCGTAATAAATGTAGACAGAACCCACAACTCTGCCGGGAAGATAACCCATACTGCGCAGATACAAATCGACTACAGGGGACATCGGGAAAGATTGGAAGCAGAAGTAACAGATATTGCCACCTTCCCTCTGGTTATAGGGTACAACTGGCTGAAAAAGCACAACCCGGAGATCAACTGGAGATCCGGGGAGTTAAGATTTACCCACTGCCCTCGCTCTTGCCACATGCTCCAGGATCGAAGCGAATTCCTGGCCACGTGCGAGAAAGAAGAACAAGACAATGCTTGGGCAGCCTACCACATTCGGGCTGCAATTGAGGTACCGAAAGAAGAAAAGAAATGTCCCACACAACTGGTGCCAGAACGGTTTCACAAATGGTTAAAGGTGTTTGAGGAGAAAGACTCCGAAAGAATGCCACTAAGAAAACCCTGGGATCACACCATAGATCTTAAGGAAACCTTTACCCCAAAGAAAGGGAAACTGATCCCTTTGGGACCAAAAGAACAAGAAGAAGTCTTGGTGTTTATAGATGAACAACTACGAAAGGGGTACATTCGCCCTTCTAAATCCCCTTAAACCTCACCGGTCTTCTTCATCCCAAAGAAGGATGGACGAAAACGAATGGTACAGGATTACCGTTACCTAAACGAACATATGGTTCGCAATAATTATCCTCTACCCCTCATCTCTCAGCTAGTAGACAAGCTCAAAGGAGCCAAGAAGTTCATGAAGATTGATCTTAGATGGGGATATAATAACGTAAGAATAAAAGAAGGAGATGAGTGGAAGGCCGCCTTTGTATGTTTCCAAGGAGCCTTTGAACCCTTGGTCATGTACTTCAGGCTGTGCAACTCCCCCTCCACCTTCCAAGCGATGATGAACGAAATCTTTGCTGACCTAGAAGATGTTGTGGTAGTCTATATCGATGACCTCCTCATATTCACAAAAACGGACTCCCAGGAGGAGCACAATCACGTTGTGAAAGAAGTTTTAAAAAGGTTAGAAGAAAATGACCTCTTCGCCAAACCAGAAAAATGCACCTTCTTCGTGGAAGAAGTAGAATTCCTCGGAATGACAGTAGGAAAGGACGGGATCAAAATGGACCACGAAAAGGTGGCAGCAATCCAAGAATGGCCAAAGCCAAGGAACCTCCATGATGTATGAAGCTTCCTCGGTCTTGCCAACTTCTACCACCAATTCATCAAGGATTACGCATCAATTGCGAAACCCCTAACCCGCCTTACGAAGAAAGACTTGCCCTTTCAGTGGCAGTCAGAAGAACAAGGGGCCTTTGACAGGCTCAAAAACACGTTTTCTACGGCACCCATCCTGGCATTTCCAGATGACGAGACGGAGTATAGATTACAAATGGACGCCTCGGATTTTGCCACAGGGGCAATCCTGGAAATGAAAAAGGAAGAACGATGGCACCCTGTTGCCTTCTTCTCTCACGCCCTCAATGACACTGAAAGGAACTATCTGGTGTTCAACAAGGAAATGCTAAGCATCATAAGGGCACCCGAGAAGTGGCGTCACTACCTAGAAGGGGCATGCTTCCAGTTTGAGATCTGGAATGACCATGCAAACCTCCAGTGGTTCATACAGAAGCAAGATCTCAACAGAAGACAGGCTTGATGGAGCCAGTATTTATCGAGATTCAATTACATCTGGGTTCACAAACCAGGCACAGCAATGGCCGCAGCAGACACACTCTCTAGAAGAAGTGATCATGCAGAAGGAGTTGAGAACGACAACAAGGGCATCCAACTCATAACCCCGGATAAGATCCATTTGACACGCATCGAAGATGATGGGGACAGAATCCTAGACCAGATCCAATCGGAAACGTTACAACTTCGGGAGTCGGAGGTCAACCAAATAGAAAATCAAGGAGCTGAGCTCTCAGACGATGGAGTCTTTAGGAAAGAAGGAAAAGTCTTCACACCGGAAAAGGTCCGAATGACAGTATTGACTGCCCACCACGATATGCCAGTGGCAGGACATCCAGGAGTGGAAAAGACAATGAACCTGATCTAGACCCATTACTATTGGCCAGGAATGACCAAAGACATAAAAGAATATGTGGCCTGGTGCCACACCTGTCAGAAAATGAAAACAGGAAACACGGCTCTAGCCAGAAAGCTACAACTGCTGGAATTACCAAACATGCCATGGGAAGATATCTCCGCCAACTTTCTCACTGATTTACCCATCTCCCAAGGCTATGACTCGGTTCTCGCCGTCATGGATCGATTCTCTAAAGAAGTAGAGTTCATCCCCTGTCACAAAACTATTAGCGCGTTTGAAACAGCTAAGCTCTACTTAGAGCACGTTTGGACAAACCACGGACTTCCCCGAAGCATTGTGTCAGACCGCAGACCCCAATTCGCTGCACAAGTCATGAAAGATCTGTGCACACGCCTCAGAATAAAACCACGCCTTTCCACGGCATCTCATCTGTAAACAGATGGACAGACGGAGCGTATCATATGGGACCTACATCAATACCTTTGGTTGTTCATCTGCGATCATCAGAACGGCTGGAGCAAATGGCTACCCATCGCTCAATTCTCATACAACTCGAAGAAGCAAGCTTCTTCCCAGAAAACCCCCTTTGAAGTTATGAGGACCTACCCACCTCAGATGGGAGTGGAGCCTGGAACCTCTAAAGCCCCAGTGGCAGACAACTTAGCTCAGAAGATTGAGCAGACCCTTGCGGAAATGTCCGCTAACTTAGGAAAAGCCCAAGAAGCAATGAAAAAACAGGCCGACAAGCATCGTTCTGACACCCCCAAATACAAAATTGATGATCAGGTGCTGCTTGCGACAGATAACCTCTGCTTGACGTGGGAATCACGGAAGCTATCTGAGAAGTGGCTAGGTCCCTTCCAGATCATTCAAGTTATCGGCCGGAATGCTATTAAACTACTCCTTCCTTCACAGATAAAAATACATCCAGTGGTGAAGGTATCATGGATTAAGCCATATAAGGAATGCCTTGATGGCCAACCTGTACAGAACCCAGGTCCAGTCCTAGTGACCGAGGATCAGGATAAAGAATACGAAGTCGATTTCATTGTTGACGCCCACAAACGATGGAACAGATGGGAATATCTGGTGCACTGGCACAGATACCTTGAAGAAGACCGCACCTGGGAACCTGAGAAGAACCTCACCCACGCCAAAGAGGCAATTGCAGAATTTCATGAGAAAAACCCCAAGCTCCACCTACGCGAGTCGTTTTACAAAAACTTTGGCTTAGAAAACTCCTACAAAACCCTTTTCATACGCGCCGTCACTTTCACATCCCACCCAACCGCCCATTAGGGTCTTCGTTGGAACTTGAAGACCATGAGAAGGGGATGGTGTTATGAATCCAATAAAGTCCACTGGACTTAGATGATTTCTCACTCTCAAATAACATAAGCCAAGTCACGTGACTAACTTCATGACACATCACCTGACGATGAGGATCACATGATCCAGAAGAGACCAAACTCTTCGTGACAAGTGTCACACCCTTGGGCACCATTAGCCTGTTCCCTCTTTCCTTATACGCGGGGCACTGCCCTCTTTCATTTCCACCCTTACCACAAGACCAGGCATCAGAAGTAATGACCTACATGAGTATTTAATCTCTGCTTACTTCTCTTCCATTTTAGAAGACACTGCCTTTACAGGATCCAAAGACCCTTGATGCACGCCGCATCCTCATGTTATGCTTATTGCCCAATAGCGAATTATGCTCATATGGTATGATTTCTTAGAAATACGTTTATAGAAATTATGCACAAACATGTACACACTATGCCCCAATATATAAAGGGTTGCTCGACTGAGGGTAACTCCTCAGTTTGAGTAACTTGACAGTTGACTTGTATTGGTCACTTCAAGTACCTGAACTCAGTCCTCTTATATCTCTCACTAAAGTCTCAGAGAGGCTTTTTCGTTTCACTATCCCCATGTGAGGAGCATAGGTTCTGGTGGCTTCAAAGGGGGATTTTTCAGTGGAGGCCTGTTGTTTTGCATTGTAGCTGAATTGAGCGATGGGTAGCCAATCTGACCAATCTTCTTGATGGTCACAGATGAATAACTGCAGATATTGCTGGAGATCTCAGTTGATTCATTCTGTCTGACCGTCTGTCTAGGGGTGTGCTGCTGTGGAAAGCCGCGGGCGTATTCCAAGGTGAGCATACAAATCCTTCATAACTTGTACAGCAAATTGGGGTCCTCGATCTGAGACGATGGATCTAGGGATTCCATGGTTTGTCCAGACCCTTGTGAGGTAAAGCTTGGCAGTTTCCAGCACCGTGATGTCCTTCTTACAGGGAATGAACTCCACTTCTTTGGAGAATCTGTTGACTACCACAAGGATAGAGTCGTATAGCAATGAAGCTGGGAGGTCTGTGATGAAGTCGGCTGATACGTCTTCTCATGGCATGTGTGCCAGTTCTAGCGGTTGGAGTTTGCCAGCTGGTGGCTGGTTCCCTGTCTTCATCTTCTGACATGTGTGACATCTAGCCACAGTCTTTTATTTGAACTGTCATGCCAGGCCAGTAGTAATGACGCTTGATGAGTTCTAAAGTCTTCTCGTTCCCAGGGTGTCCTACAACTGGGGTATCATGATGGAGGGTGATAAGATCCATCCAATCTTCTGTTGTGACGAATATCTTTTTGTTCTTTATAAAGAGTCTGTCCTCTGATAACTGCCCTCCGTCTTCAATCTTTTGCACTTCCGATTCTTTGAGGGCGAGCGTATGATTTCGGATCCTATCCTTCATATTGTCCCCATCATCTTCGATCTTAACTGTTCAGATCTTATCTGGGGTTATTAGAACCATTCCTTGGTTGTCTTCATCTACTCCAATCATGTGATCAGGTCTTCGGGAGAGAGCGTCTGCCTTCTGCATTTGGGTGCTGGGTTTGTGTACCCAGGTATTGAAACGCGAAGACCTTCTTAATCTTCAAGGGTTGGCCTTCAAAGAGGAGGTAGCCTGTCAAAGGCGTAAGATGCTTTGGTAGAGGGGGAGGTATGAAGGGAGTACTGAGTCTGACTGGTAGAGCACGGCTGTAGGCGTGAGATCCAAGTAAGCAAGACTGGGGTTTTACCAGTCTAGCTACCCAGCTATATATATGCAAGAGTACATGGCTGTGTCTATCCTAATCGAGTGCAGTCTTATCTAGGCTGTGTGTGAGAAGCGATAAGTACATCAGAAAGCATAGCTGTGATAGCGGAAATGAAAAGAGCATGTGTTACATGAGGCATAAGAATGGAAGAGACGGGAATGAACGTGCGAACATAATGTGGCACTGCTGACCGATACGGGTAGATGAGATCTGTATCTTAGATCGGATCTCTTGTACGTCAGCGAGAGCGTGAGAAAAGAGAGAGAGAGGAACTAAACGACTAAGTCCTTTGCCATCGCGCGATAATCTGATAAGATACCGCGGATTGCCAAGATAAGATAAGATAAGCTGTCAAAGCTATAAAGGCTTGGGCTGTGCATCGATGCCAGTTCTTGCCATCGCTTCTAGGTCTGAAGCATGAAAGTAACGAGCCGTTACAGGTATAGTCAAATCTGGACAGGTATTGTGACCAGCGGGCTTGTCTTCTGTTGAGATTTTGTTTTTCCATAAACCACTGGAGGTTTGCATGGTCATTCCAGATTTCAAACCTTTTCCTAGCTCCTTCCAAATGATGGCACCATTCTTCTAGGGCATGGATTACACTCAGCATCTCCTTGTCGAAAACTTGATAGTTCCTCTCCTCAGAGGTCATTGAGTGAGAGAGATATGCTACGGGGTGGAACTGTTCTTCTTTCTTTATCATCAAGACCGTTCCTGTGGCGAAGTCTGATGCACCTGTCTCAACTTGATACTTCACTTCTTTGTCTGGGTAAGCGAGTACCAGAGCTATGGTGAATACTCTTTTTAGCTTATTAAAAGCATCTTCTTCCTTTTCCCCCTGTTACAAATCCATAAAAGTCTTGATGACTTAGATGTTTTTCTTCGCTTTCTGTTGATATAAACCAGGTCATGTGACTAACCTCGTGACACATCACATAACGATGAAGATCACATGATCTAGATGAGACTGAATCCTTCGTGACAAAGTGTTGCACCCTTGGGCACCATTGGCCCATTTCTCTATTTCCATATACATGGGGCACTGCCCTTTTAATCTCTGCCCTCACCACAGAACTGGGCATCAGAAGTATCCACATGTTTATTTAATTTCCGCTTTGCTTCTCTTCCATATCAGAAGGCACTGCCTTATTGGCTCTGAAGACCCTTGATGCATGTTGCATCTGCATGTTTACTTATTGCCCAATGGCACATTATGCGCATATGGTACAATTTCTAGAATTACGCTTATGGTAGTTATGCCACAACATGTACATACAACTCTATGAATATATAAGCCAGACTGCTTTGCTGAGGATGACTCCTCAGTTAAAGTAGTTTGGTGGTGCAGACCTCTAAAGTCAACACACCCTGAGCTTCAATACTCAGTTCTCTCCTCCTCTCTAAAGTTACTAGTTGGCTTTTTTGTTTCACTCTACTTTAACTACCCACTTCACCATCAACAATGGTCCTTGCTGAAGGCTATCTCAAGAAGATGCTGCAACCATTGGAAAATTAAAGAAGTAATGTCCCCCCAGAAGTAAACCTACTCCTCGCACTAACAGGACCAGTGCCATCTTCACACTTCTCCATTTCCTCCACCCCTCCCACAGATCTCTTCGTCAACGAACCTGCACCACTCGACCTGGAGGTAACAGCCTCTCATCAGAAGTTCAACAAAGAGGCAGGCCTCTTTATCCAAAGCATAACCAACCTCATCAAGCAAGCCAACTGCAGGCAATGCTCCAACCATCTCACCCCCAGCTTTTACGAGAAGCTTCAAGGACCCTACCTCCTGCTCGAAATTGAGTACTTGGTAGAGAAGGCAGAGCAGAGCGGATTGGATCTTCGTGGTACTGCGGAGATACTTGATACATACAGTGGGGATCGCACTGCCTTTCTGAATGGGTTGAAAGAAGGGAGACTAGTAGGACCCTCAGGAGGGAAACAAGAGATATCAGAGATAGAAGTACAGTTGGAAGAAGGCCCGAGAAAGAAGCGGGTAAAAAGGACCTACCTATACACTTCCAAAGTGAGAGCAGACCCTCGCTCCCCCCTCTGAGCCTCATACCTGTTGAAGAAGGCCAAGAAGTAAGGCCTTGAGTCAGTAGGAGATTAAGAAGAATCCCTTGCATATCATTGCAGAGATAGCCACCCCAATAAATTCATCTTACCAAAATCAAAACCAGTCATGTCCTATGAAGAACAATTCGATGCCCTGAGAAACCAGATGCAGGCGATGGTTGAGGAGATGAAACTCCAAGCTCATGAACTAAGGAAAATGCAAGCAGAATGGGACCAAGTGCAACAAGCACTGGCCATAAGCTTAGGGGCGATGACAACTCCACTGGGAGGAGGAAGTAAGATAGAAGCATTCAAGGACCCAGGAGAATACGATGGGTCAAAAGTGAAATTTGACGAGTGGTGGATCAAGATGAGATCCTGGCTCCAATCAAACCCATTTTTCTTGTTCAAAGCAAAGTACAGCAATAGAATGGATAAGCTAAATCTGATCACTGGAGAACAAGAATATGACATAAAGCTGGTAGAAGGAATGAGAGGGGTACTCTCACACCTAAAGGGGCAGAAAGGAGGCCCTTGGGCACAATTGGAGCTAGAAAAGCTCCTGAATGGACAAACAACATTCAAGGACTGGGCTGAGTTCGAAATAGAGTTCGAAGGACTGATGAAACCCATGCTGCACCAAGATTGGGCCATGGTAAATATCACCAAACTCTGACAAGGGCAGGACAACATAGACATATTCCTTGCCAAATGGCAAGCGGCCAACAACCAGGCCAACCTGTCCGATGAACATGGAGTAGTCCTCCTTGAACAGGTGGTAAATGACGAGATCCACCAAGAACTTTTTAGAATCGACACCCGGTCCCTTTACATCTCTGCAACCCTTACCCAGATAAGAAAAATCAGGAAGGCATTCGAGGCCTACAAGATGTACACAGGCCAAAACATGAGAAAAATGTTCACACCATATCAGAGAACTGTCGCCACCTCATCCTCTTCCTCCACTTCCCCTCCACAGCCAAACTTGTCCAAAGGGGCATGTTTCAACTGCGGACAGATGGGGCATCTACTGAAAGACTGCCCAAAACCAAAAATTTCCTGCCCCGAATGCAAATGGCTAGGGGGGAAACATAAAAAGGAGTGCCGGAAAGGCAACTGCAATGCCAGGGGTGCAAAGATGTCACAAGCCCCTGAAAGAAGAAGTGCTCCAAAAGGAGAAGGAGTGACCACGTGGGAAGTAGCCGATGAAAACCCACAGGTGTCAGACCCCTGGAATGAAATCAAGGGGAAAATGTTCAACCAAATACAGGAATATTTCATCAGAAGAGCTTTCCAACAAAAAAGAAAAGGGAAGGCGAACTGAAACCGGAAAAACAGTTCGCAAATAATAAGTATTCTCTCTTGGACCATACGGACACTGTTGATACATGGTCAGAGGCGTCTCTTGATGAGTGTGATGCAGACCAGAAATGCACACTTGATTCCTCTTCTCAATCCAAGGAAGATATGACCCCTTTTCAGGAAGAACTCTATACCCGATTGGTCAGAACCAAAAACGAGATCTTTCTAAAGATATGTATCTCACCTGATCAGAAGAACCATGACTGGAGCATGGTAGAAGTACTCCTTGATAGTGGCGCAAACATCACCTTTATAGATAAGACATGGGCAGAGAAGCACCACTTCCCCATGAGAAAGCTTCGATATCCTATCTCCGTAATAAATGTCAATGGAACCCATAACTCCGCCGGGAAGATAACCTATATGGCACAGGTCCAAATTGACTACAAAGGACACCGAGAAAAGATAGAAGCAGAAGTAACCAACATAGCCACTTTTCCCCTGGTCATAGGGTACAACTGGCTAAGAAAACACAATCTGGAAATCAACTAGAGATCTGGAGAATTGAAATTCACATGTTGCCCTTGCTCCTGTCACATGCTCCAAGATTGAAGCGAATTCTTGGTCACATGCAATAAGGAAGAGCAAGATAATGCCTGGACAGCATACCACATTCGAGCCACCATAGAAAGGCCGAAAGAAGAAGGGAAGATGCCTGCACGCTAGTGCCGGCTCACTTCCACAAATGGTTAAAGATGTTTGAAGAGAAAGACTTCAAAAGGATGCTAATAAGAAAACCCTGGGATCACGTCATCGATCTCAAAGAAACCTTCACCCCGAAGAAAGGGAAATTGATCCCCTTAGGACCAAAAGAACAAGAAGAAGTCTCGGCGTTTATAGATGAACAGCTACAAAAGGGGTACATACGCCTCTCAAAATCCCCTCAAACCTCACCAGTCTTCTTCATCCCAAAGAAGGATGGAAGAAAACGAATAGTACAGGATTACCGTTACCTAAACGAACACATGGTTCGAAATAACTACCTGCTGCCCCTCATTTCCCAGCTGGTAGATAGGCTCAAAGGAGCAAAGAAATTTACAAAAATCAACCTCAGATGGGGTTACAACAACGTTCGTATCAAAGAAGGGGACAAATGGAAGGCTGCCTTCATATGCTTCAGAGGAGCATATGAACCCTTAGTGATGTACTTCAGGTTATGCAACTCCCCTTCCACCTTTCAAACGATGATGAACAAGATCTTCGCAGATCTAGAAGATGTAGTGGTGGTCTACATTGACAACCTCCTAATATTCACAAAAACAGAGTCCCAGGAGGACCACAACCGAATTGTGAAAGAAGTCCTTAAAAGGTTAGAAGAGAATGATCTCTTCGCCAAACCAGAAAAATGTACCTTCTCTGTGGAAGAAGTAGAATTCCTCGGAATGACAGTGGGAAAGGATGGGATTAAAATGGATAACGATAAGATGGATGCTATATGGGCATGGCCGAAACCCAGGAACCTCCATGATGTACGGAGCTTCCTAGGATTAGCCAACTTTTATCACTGATTCATCAAAGACTACATATCCATCACAAAACCCCTAACCCGCCTCACAAAGAAAGATCTGCCCTTTCAGTGGCAGACAGAAGAACAAGAAGCCTTTGACAGGCTTAAAACAGCGTTTTCCACAGCCCTAATCCTAGCATTTCCAGATGATGAAACAACATACCGACTACAAATAGATGCATCAGATTTCACCACAGGGGCAATTCTGGAAACAAAAAAGGAAGATTGTTGGCACCCTATAGCCTTCTTCTCCCACGCTCTCAATGACACTGAAAGGAACTATCTGGTGTTTGACAAAGAAATGCTTAGCATCATCAGAGCATTGGAGAAATGGCACCACTATCTAGAAGGGGCACGATTCCAGTTCAAGATCTGGAATGATCATACAAACCTCCAGTGGTTCATGCAGAAGCAGGATCTCAACAGAAGGCAGGCTCGATGAAGCCAATATTTATCATAATTCAACTATGTCTGAGTTCATAAACCAGGAATGGCAATGGCCACAGCAGACGCACTTTCCAGGAGAAGCGATCATGCAGAAGGAGTTGAGAATGATAACAAAGGCATCCAACTCATAACCCTGGAAAAGATCCATTTGACATGCATCAACGATGATGGGGACAGAATCCTCGACCAAATCCAATCAGAAACATTACAACTTTGGGAATCGGAGGTTAACTAAGTAGAAAATCAGGGAGCAGAGCTCTCAAACGACAGAGTCTTTAGGAAAGAAGGGAAGGTCTTCACACTGGAAAAGGTCCAAATGATGGTAATGACCGCCCACCACGATACTGAAACAGAACAACCATACTCTCACAGTTGTAATGTGGAATGTCACGTCAATACCAATATATCAATAGAGAGGAGGGAATGTAGCGTGAATAAGAGAGGGAGAGAAGATGTCCCGAGCGTGTGATAAGGCAAGGGAGTTGTGCTTGCTTCAAGCATAATAGACTGGCTATCGCGGTTGATGTTCATATCAAACTGGGCAAGGTTGAGCATCAAGCATCAGAGTGAGTCAATGATCAAGTGAACAAAGCTGAGGAGCTTTGCCATAGGATTACTCTCATTATATACTACTCTACTACATACACAGCATGACATCACTACATGAGGGAATGGTGTGTACTATATGAGGCAGGCTAGAATGTTCTATGATGTCAATAGATAGCGGAATGAGTCTGGACTAGGGAACGTGTCGTGGTCCAGACCATGACATCAGAGATAGCATAAATAGAGCGAGACATGAGGCGCGTGTGCAGCAGTCTAGCCACACATGAGGTAGGGGTGGGTTTGTCTGGAACAAGTCCAGGCATGGCCTTGTGACAGGTAATGGTGACTTTGAGGGCGAGGCAAGTGGAAAGCGATGTTGCCAAGTGCCGAAAAGGTGTGCTGTTACAGATATGCCAGTGGCTGGACATCCAGGAGTGGAAAATATGATGAACCTTAGCCAGACTCACTACTATTGGCCAGGAATGACCAAAGATGTAAAAGAATATGTGGCCCAGTGCCACACCTGCCAGAAAATGAAGACAGGAAACACAGTGTAACGATCGCTATCGTTATCACTTCCGCGCAACGGCGCACTCTGAAGAAGATTAGATTTCGACAATCTTATCTTATCTCGGCAATCTCCGACATCTTATTGCACGATTGCAAGTCCTGATCTTATCAGCAACACTTAGAAGAATCCTAGAAGGATAGAAGGGAGATCGCACTATCTCCACCACCAGAAGCGAGATCTGAGATCTCTTGAAGAAGATCCCATCGTGGTTGGATCTTAGATAAGGAAGATCGGATCATAGATTGATCCTAGGACTTAGAAGCGGCACATGAGGATGCCATGAGGTTAGATAGAAGGCAGAGCCTTCTCTTCCATTTGATGTACATGAGGGTAACACATGTTCCCTTATCAGAAGGACACTGACGTGGCCACAGGATAGCCACAATGGTACAATATTGTATTTACCATATGAGGCCTTACACTGCCTCATCAGAAGATGTATATAAGTAGCAGGGCTAGCGGTAGATGCCCCTCAGTCTTGTTAATCTTCTTGGATCTCACACCTAACCAGTGTGCTCTACCAGCAGGACTCCTGGCAGTAGCTAAGTGGAGTTGCTTGCTCAACCACTTTCCTCTTCATCGGTGCACAAGTCCTGTCATCGACCACTTGCCTTTTGCCCTTACAGAAGATAGGGTTGACAAGGTTCTGAAGTACGAAGAGCGACTCTGAAGGCGATCCTTATTGCACCCTCTGAAGATACAGATAAGATCCCTATCTTATCTCCTCCTTTTATAGTTGAGGACGACATTGGTTACACACAGCCCTAGCTGGAAAACTACAACCACTGGAATTACCGAACATGCCATGGGAAGATATCTCCGCCGACTTTCTCACTGATCTACCCATCTCCCATGGTTATGATTCAGTACTCACTGTTATGGATTGATTCTCCAAAGAAGTGGAATTCATCCCCTGCTACAAAAGCATTAGTGTGTTTGAAACTGCTAAACTCTATCTTGAGCGTGTTTGGACAAATCATGGACTTCCACGAAGTATCATATCAGACCGCAGCTCACAATTCGCCGCACAAGTTATGAAAGACCTATGCACCCACTTAGGAATAAAACCACGTCTATTGACTGCATCTCATCCACAAACAGACAGACAGACGGAGCACATCATACAGGACCTACAACAGTACCTTCAGTTGTTCATCTGTGACCATCAGAATAACTGGAGCGAATGGCTCCTGATTGCTCAATTCTCCTATAATTCAAAGAAGCAAGCTTCTTCCCAGAAAACCCCCTTTGAAGTTATGAGGACCTACCCACCTCAGATGGGAGTGGAGCCCGGAACCTCTAAAGCCCCAGTGGCAGACAACTTAGCTCAGAAAATTGAGCAAACCCTCATGGAAACGTCCACAAACCTAGAAAAAGCTCAAGAAGCGATGAAAAAACAAGCTGACAAGCACTGATCTGACACCCCTGAATACAAGATAGGCAATCAGGTACTGCTTGCCACAGACAACCTTCGCTTGACGCGAGAATCACAGAAGCTCTCTGAGAAGTGGCTGGGACCCTTCCAAATCATGCAGATCATCGGCCAGAATGCCATTAAACTACTCCTTCCTTCACAGATAAAAATACACCCAGTGGTAAATGTATCATGGATCAAACCCTATAAGGAACGCCTTGATGGCCAACCCACACAGAACCCAGGACCAGTCCTAGTGACTGAGGACCGGGATGAAGAATACGAGGTCGATTTCATCGTTGATGTTTGCAAACATCAGAACAAGTGGGAATATCTGGTGCACTGGCATGGATACTTGGAAGAAGACTGCACTTGGGAACCTGCGAAGAATCTCACCCACGCCAAAGAGGCGATAGTGGAATTCTATGAGAAAAACCCTAAACTCCACCTACGCAAATCCTTCTATGAAAACTTTGGCCTAGAAAACCCCTAGAAAACCCTCTTCATTCACGCCGTCACCTTCACATCCCACCCAACCACCCAATGAGGTCTTCGATGAAACTTGAAGACCATGAGAAGGGGATGGTGTTATGAATCCATAAAAGTCTTAATGACTTAGATGTTTTTCTTTGCTTTCTGTTGATATAAACTGTAACGGCTCGTTACTTTCATGCTTCAGACTTAGAAGCAATGGCAAGAACCGGCATAGATGCATCTCAAGCACAGAAGGGGTATGGTGTAATGGCTCGTTACTTTCACGCTTCAGACTTAGAAGCAATGGCAAGAACCAGCATAGATGCACAACCCAAACCACTACGCTTTTGACAAGACAAACGTTATCTTATCTTATCTCGGCAATCTCTGGTATCTTATCAGATATTGCACGACTGCAAGGACTTACTCTTTCTCTTTCTCTCTTTCCCACGCACTCGCTGACATAATGGAAGATCTGATCTAAGATACAGATCTCATCTATCCATACTGGTCAGCACTGCCCATTATGTTCTCATACTCATCTCCGTTCGCTTCCATTCCTATGACTCATGTAACACATGCACCTTTCATTACTGTTATCTTGGCTATGCCTTCTGACAGACCTTTCTGATGTACTTATCGCTTCTCACGCACAGCCTAGATAAGCTCTGCCTCGATTAGGATAGACACAGCCATGTATCGTTGCCTATATAAACCCAGGCGACTCGACTGGCTAAACCCCAGTCTTGTTAACTTGGATCTCACACCTAACCAGTGTGCTCTACCAGTAGGACTCCTGGCAGTAGCTAAGTGGAGTTGCTTACTCAACCACTCCCTGCTCCATTGGTGGACATATCCTGTCACCACCACTTGCCCTTTGCCCTCAAAGAAGATAGGGTTGACAAGGTTCTGAAGTACCAAGAGCGACTCTGAAGGCAATCCTTATTGCACCCTCTGAAGACACAGATAAGATTGCTATCTTATCTCCTCCTTTGATAGTTGAGGACGACGTTGGTTACATAAACCAGGTCACGTGACTAACCTCATGACACATCACATAACGATGAAGATCACATGATCTAGACGAGACCAAATCCTACCCTTGGGCACCATTGGCTCATTTCTCTATTTCCATATACATAGGGCACTGCCCTTTTAATCTCTGCCCTCACCACAGAACTGGGCATCAGAAGTATCCACACGCTTATTTAATTTCCGCTTTGCTTCTCTTCCATATCAGAAGGCACTGCCTTATTGGCTCTGAAGACCCTTGATGCACGTTGCATCTGCATGTTTACTTATTGCCCAATGGCACATTATGTGCATATGGTATGATTTCTAGAATTACGCTTATGGTAGTTATGCCATAACATGTACATACAACTCTATGAATATATAAGTCAGACTGCTTTGCTAAGGACGACTCCTCAGTTAAAGTAGTTTGGTGGTACAGACCTCTAAAGTCAACACACCCTGAGCTTCATTACTCAGTTCTCTCCTTCTCTCTAAAGTCACTAGTTGGCTTTTTCATTTCACCCCCCAGTAGAACGTAGAGTCCTTTTTGAGGAGATCATTAAGAGGGTGTGTATATTGCGTCATCTTGTCGATGAATCTTCTGTAAAAATTTGCCAAACCGAGGAATGCGCAAACTTGGTGAGTGGTTCTCAGGGTTGGCCATTGTATGATAGCTTCTACCTTTTCTTGTTCCATGTTGATGCTGTTTTTGCTGACAATCATTCCTAGCAAGGGTACTTCTTCTACTCTAAAGTTACACTTTTCAGGTTTAGCGAAAAGGTTGTTTTCTTCTAACTGTTGGAGAACTTCTTCCACGATTTTATTGTGTTCTTCTGGGGTTCCTCCCTTCGTGAAGATTAGGAGGTCATCAATATACACCACTACTACATTATCCATGTCTGAAAAGCTCTTGTTCATTATTGCTTGGAACATGGAGGGGGAGTTCATCAGTCCAAAGTACATGACAAGTGGTTCAAAGGTGTCCTTAAAACATACAAAGGCAGCCTTCCATTTGTCTCCTGTAATGATCGCTATTGTTAGCACTTCCGCGCAATGGTGCACGAAGAGAGAGAGATTAGATTTCGATAATCTTATCTTATCATGGCAATCTCCGAATCTTATCTGACAATTGCAGGTCCTGATCTTATCAGTGACACTTAGAAGAATCCTAGAAGGATAGAAGGGAGATCGCACTATCTCCACCACCAGAAGAGAGATCAGAGATCTCTAAAAGAAGAAGATCCCATTGTGGTTGGATCTTAGATGAAGAAGATCGGATCATAGATTGATCCTAGGACTTAGAAGTGGCACACAAGGTTGCCATGAGGTTAGATAGAAGGCAGAGCCTTCTCTTCTATTTGATGGACATGAGGAGAACACATGTTCCCTTATCAGAAGGACACTGACATGGCCACAGGATAGCCACAATGGTACAATACAGTATTTACTATATGAGGCCATACACTGCCTCATCAGAAGATGTATATAAGAGGAAGGGCTAGCAGTAGATGTCCTTCAGTCTTGCTTACTTGGATCTTACAGTCTATGGCCCCTATTGTCCAGTCAGACTCCTGGCAGTAGCTAAGTAGGGTTGCTTACTCAACCACTCCCCTTGGTGCACCATCTGTCATCATCAAGTCAGCGCCCTTTGCCCTTGTAGAAGACAAGGTTGACAAGGTCACATCTCAGATAAGATCTCTATCTTATCATCCTCCCTTTTGATAGTGAAGATAGTTCATCCACTTCATCTCCTTCTTTGATCCAGACATTGTTGTATCCCCATCTGAGATCTATCTTCATGAATCTTGTTGCTCCTTTCAGTTTGTCTATGAGGGAGCTGATAAGCGGTAAGGGGTAATTGTTTCGTACAGTGTGTTGGTTGAGGTATTGGTAGTCCTGTACCATCCTCTTTCTTCCATCCTTCTTTGAGACAAAGAACACCAGGGAAGTCTGTGGTGACTTGGAAGGCCATATATAACCCTTCTGAAGTTGGTCATCTAGGAAGGCAGATACTTCTGCCTGTTCTATGACTGAGAGTGGGATGATCTTTCCCTTTCTTGGTACAAACGTCTCTTTTAGTTCAATTTCATGGTCCCATGGTTTTCAGAGGGGCATTCTTTCTGATTCATGTTGGGAGAACACCTTCAACCATTTGTGGAACCTAGCTGGGACTAGATCTTCCAGTTGCTTCTCAGTGGGTTGTTCTTTTGCCAGGGTTGCTCTTATCTTGTAGGCTTCCCAAGCATTGTCTTCTTCTTCTTTCTCACACTGGGCTATCCAGGTGCTTCTCTCTTAGAGTAAGAGGCAAGACCGTGGGCAACAAGTTATCTTGACTTCACCTGTCTGCCAATCTATTTCGGGGTTGTGGTGTTGCAGCCATGTGAAGCCTATGACTAGATTGAATTTGTGAAGATCTGTCACATCAGCTGTCACCTTCTCTCTATGTCCATCAAAGTTGATGATGATGTTAGCAGTGTGCATGATATTTTCAGCTGAGTTCTTAGTTCCATCCACATTGAACACCGGTATGGGTTGGGTTAGCTTCTTTGTGGGAATTTGGTTCTCTTGAACCCATCGTTCATCGATGAAGGTTACGTTGGCTCCACTATCGAGCAGGGCCCTTCCTTGGATGAAGTTCTTCTTATCGGCTGAGATTCCTAGGGATATGACAATTTCTTTTCTCTTGATTCAAGCTGATCTAGTGGCTAGCACTTCAGGGATTTCTTCCTTCATTGGATCCTTTTTCTTCATTGGGGAATCAAGTGTACAAGTTTTGTCTGCACTGTGCTCTTCTTGAGCCGCCCCTGATGTTATACAGTGTTCTTCTGGAATAAATACTTCTGGATCTATTAGTACTTCAAACTTGTTTGCAAACTGAAGCCCCTTCTTCAGTTCGTATGTCCTTTTCCCTTCTGGGATCTTCTGATGAAATATTCTTGCATTTCATCCATCGTCATTCCTTTGAGGTCTGCCATTGAATCATTGATTCTTGGCGCTTTATCTACCACTTCCCAGGAGGTTGCCGGTTTTTCTTCTTTCCGGGCTCCTCAGGCATTCTTCTTCATCTTGGGACATTCCTTCTTATGTTGGCCTCCCACCCATCCGCAATCATCACATACGTTCTTCGGCCTTTTGCAATCCCAGGTGAAATGTCCCGTCTGACCGCAATTGTAGCAGCTTCTTGATGGAGGGTTGGTGGATGTGGTGGCAGCACTTGGCCCTTCTCTTTCTTCTCTTCTTTGGGGTTACGCTCCCCATTTCTTCAGGTTCATGGCCATGCGAAAGGCTTCTTGATTTTTGCCTATGTCCCATATTTCTTCAATAGTTTCTTCTATCGTCTCTTTCCTTCTGTTGTTATGAAAGAGGTCCTTTTTAATGAAGAAGTTGATGTTCTTCTCCAGGATGTGGACACCATGTCCATCATCAACTTTGGCCTGGATCTGGAGCAATCTCCATCTGGCTGGGAATTCATTGACATCCATATTCCCTTGCTCTAGCCTTTCCAGATCCATTACCATGGAATCTTTCTGTAGCATGGGCCTAAACATGCTTTCGACCACTTTGGAGAAGTCTTCCCAGCTTTGGAAGCGTGCTCCATGCTTATTCATTTGGTCCAGTTCGGCCTCTGCCCAGTTTCTGGCTTTTCGTCCTTTCATCCTTGAGATAACTGCTATCAATCTTCTGTCTAAATCTGGCTCTGTCAGCCTCTTTCTGTTGACCAAAATTGGTTGACCCGAGGCATCCACACAGTCCTTCATGAAGGTCCATTCATTGATGTTAATGAAGGTCCTTATCTTCATCCACCATTCATTGAACTCCTTCAGGTTTCCTTTGAATTCTCTGGGGTTGGCAAATACCTCTACCTTCCCACTTCCTCCTCCTAATCTGGCCCAAGAGAACATTTCCAGAAGATCTCTTGTCCTTTGTTCGGCTGCCGTGGCGCGATCATTGGTGTCTCAGAGTTGCTGCTCCATTAATCTTGCCACATCTATCATGGTGTCCTTGTTGATGCGGTTCTGAATGGACTCGTTTTTGAGGGAGGCAATGCATGCCATGAGGGAGTTGAAATCTTGTTGGGAGAGTGTGGCCATTTCTTCTTTGGTGGGGTGTTTTTCTTTTCTTCTGGTGTAAGCTTGTGAACCTTCTTAACAAGCGGTGAATGTCTATTTCAAGTACATAGGTTTATGCCTCTTTCTTCTTACTTCCTCACTACCCTGAGGTTGCTCCTTGGTCTTGAGTGTTACGAATCCAACAAAGTCCACTGGACTTAGACGTTTTTCTTCACTTTCAAATGACATAAGCCAGGTCACATGACTAACCTCGTGACACATCACATGACAATGAAGATCACATGATCTAGAAGAGACTGAACCTTTCACAACAAAGTATCGCACCCTTGGGCACCATTAGCCCGTTTCCTCTTTCCTTATACGTGGAGCACTGCCCTTTAATCTCCGTCCTGTGCAACTGGCACCGACATCAGACGTAATGACTTACACAACTATTTAATCTCCATTCACTTCTCTTCCATTACAGAAGGCACTGCCTTTATTAGCTCCAAAGACCCTTGATGCATGTTGCATCCTCATGTTATCCTTATCACCCAATCGCGAATTACACTCTTATGGTACAATTTCTTAGAATTACATTTATGGTAGTTATGCCACAACATGTACATACAATCCTATGAATATATAAACCAAGTCACTTCACTGGGGAAAGCTCCTCAGTTGAAGTAACTTGGTGGTGCAGACCCTAAAAGCCCCTGAGCCCTTCACTCAGTTTTCTCTCTTAAAAGTCTTAGTTGGCTTTTCCATTTCATTAAGTACGAGCTTGCGGTGGGGATGTCTCCTTGTTTCTTCTGAGGGACCGGGTTGTAACGCCTCTCCCTTCTTTTGGAGATGATGGTGGATGAATGGGGGGGAGTGGGGGTGCGTGGGAGCTGTACTTCTACTTCTTCCTGTTTGGGGGTCCTGACTGCGGCTCCTCCCAACAGTTCTTCTATCCTTGCTGTGCCTGCTGTTATGAATCCAATAAAGTCTCAATGACTTAGACATTTTCCTTCGCTTTTCGCTGATATAAGCCAAGTCATGTGACTAACTCTGTGACACATCACCTGACGCTGAAGATCACATGATCTAGACGAGAACGAATCCTTCACGACAAGTGTCGCACCCTTGGGCACCGTTAGCCCGTTTCCACTTTCCTTATACACAAGGCACTGCCCTTTCATCTCCATCCTGTGTCAACTGACACCGACATCAGAAGTTACGACCTACACGAGTATTTAATCTCCGTTAGCTTCTCTTCCATTTCAGAAGGCACTGCCTTATACTGATTCTGAAGACCCTTGATGCACATTGCATCCTCATGTTATACTTATCGCCCAATAGCAAATTATGCTCTTATGGTACAATTCTTAGAAATACATTTATGGTATTATACACAAACATGTACACACATATACCCATGAATATATAAGGGCGACTCAACTGAGAGTAACTCCTCAGTTTGAGAAGCTTTACAGTTGACTTGTACTGGTCGCTTCGAGTGCTTGAACTCAGTCCTACTACACTTCTCGCTAAAGTCTTAGATAGGCTTTTTCGTTTCACCTGCTTCTTCCAAGCCTAGGCGCTATGCCTCCCTTCCTAGTGCGATTGTCTCTACTGAAGTGAACCTAACAACTCTGACTTGCAAGTGTGAGGATCCTTAATGTGGAGCAAGGGAGAGATAGAGGGGGACTGGGGTACACCGTGTGAGGGCTCTCCCTTATATAGCGAGCGAGGGGATGGACCGAGTGAGCTACCTGGCTACTTATCCGCTTGTTAGACGAAAGTTCCAAGTGAACAAGACTAGGGTTACCAGCCAAGTTCCTTGGGTGTATATATGCATAAGAGGAGGCTGTACATGGCTGTGTAACTACCCTAATCGAGGCACTGCTTATCTAGGCTGTGCGTGAGAAGCGATAAGTACATCAGAATCTTCTATCAGAAAGACACAGCCGAGATAAGAGAAAGTGGAGATTAATAAAGTATATGTGACATGGGGGATAGAATGGAAGAGACGGAAATAAGCGTGAGAACATAATGGGCAGTGCTGACCAATATGGTTAGATGAGATCTGTATCTTAGGTCGGATCTGCCATATGTCAGCAAGTGCAAAGGGAAAAGAGAAAGAGTCCAAATCAAAGAGAAAACTTCTTAAGTCCCTTCAGATAAGATCAATCCCGCAGATGTGCGATATCTGATAAGATACTGGGAAATGCCGAGATAAGATAAGATCATTAATAGGGGTTAAAGATAAAGGGAAATCATAATGGGCGAGGTGTTGCATCTATGCTGGTCTTTACCATTGCTTCTAAGTCTGAAGTGTGGAAATAGCGAGCCGTTACATCTACTACTATGAATGCCGGCTTTATCTCTGAAACAGAAAAGCCAGTAATAGACTTTGTAGGAGAGGAATCGGAGTAAAGAGCTCAGGGGCTTTAGAGTCTGCACCACCAAGTTACTTTGACTGAGGAGTTGTCCTCAGCAAAGCACCTTGGTTTATATATTCATAGGTTTGTATGCACATATTGTGGCATAACTTCCATAAACGTATTTTAAGGAATCATACCATAAGAGCATAATTCGCTATTGGGTGATAAGCATAACATGAGGATACGACGTGCATCAAGGTTCTTCGGATCCTGTAAAGGCAGTGCCTTCTAAAATGGAGGAGAAGTAAATGGAGATTAAATACTCATGTAGGTCGTAACTTCTGATGTTGGTGCCAGTTGCACAGGACGGATATTAAAGGGCAGTGCCCCTCATATAAGGAAAGAGAGAATGGGCTAATGGTGCCCAAGGGTGTGACACTTTGTTGCGAAAGGTTCAGTCTCTTCTAGATCATGTGATCTTCATTGTCATGTGATGTGTCATGAGGTTAGTCATGTGACCTGGCTTATATGAGTGAAGAGTGAGAGAAAACATCTAAGTCTTTGAGACTTTTATTGAGTTCGTAACAATCTCCTCATAGAAGGTCCCAATTGGTCTCCCTGAATTGTACCTTTCGATAGTGGTGGTGAGGAGGGTGTGTAGATGGTTGCCGAAGTGATTGATGTCTTCGACGAACTCGAGATATCTTGCTTCTTCTTCTTTGGAGTGGTGGAGGGGCAAGGGTGAGGGAAAGGAAGGTGACGAACTTCCTGAAAAGATTCCAGACACTACTGAGGCTTAGTATGTCAGGAATAGATGGGGGGGTGCATTACTGAAATGAAAAAGCCACTAAGGGACTTGTAAGTAGAGGGTCGAGTAAAGGGCTCAGGGGACTTTTGAGTCTGCACCGCCAAGCTACTTTGACTGAGGAATCGTCCTCAGCAAAGCGGCTTGGTTTATATATTCATAGGTTTTGTATGTACATGTTGTGACGTAGTTACCATAATCGTATTTCTAGGAATTGTACCATAAGAGCATAATGTGCGATTGGAGGATAAGCATAACGTGAGGATGCAACGTGCATCAAGGGTCTTCGGAACCAGTAAAGGCAGTGCCTTCTGAAATGGAAGAGAAGTAAGATGGAAATTAA
>JBBPTS010000083.1:3415-44182 GCA_038094235.1 Fistulinella staudtii | reverse complement strand
AAATAAGAATAGGACTATGCAGCTAGGTCATCGATGCTACAACCAAGGCGCAAAATGTAGTGATCACCTCTAGTGTCATGACAAATGGTGTTAGACATTCCTTGACCTTCAAAAATGTTTCAGGATCCTTTTGCTCCGACAAAGCGGAACTGATAGCAGAAGACAGTCGAGACACAACAGCATCCCAAAGCTCTTCGACTTCCCTTTCCGAGCGGAAACTAGAAGTTGTCTCCAATACATGGGATTCGATGATGAAAAAGCCACATATCTCTTCTAAAAGGGCAGGAAGAGAAGATAAAGAGAGTGGTATCGGAAGGATGAGGTCTGACTGCGCCTGAATAAAGAATGAGTAGACATCCAAAAATAAAATAAATAAAAAGAGCTGACACACCTTGCGATCCGCTTGGTAGGAAGTGCGAAGGTCACCGAGGGAATCCAGCGATATATATATATGAACGCATTGATATAGTGGCTCAAAGTTGACTGTAATCTTGTCCTTGTCAAGGACATTATCTGTGCCGCTTATCCCAGAGATTGATCCAATGTAGCATACGTGAGACTTACTGTCAGTTCTTTCGTATGTGACCATTTCAACCGCACTACAGACACGACTCAACCTCAACATTGGATCCTTTTCGCGTCGGGCTCTCCACTTTCGCGTGCGTGCATCCATGCTTTCAATGGCCAGTCTCCCCACTGTACCGGTGACATTTCTAATCTCGAGTAGCCATTGTTTCATGGACGCGGTAACAGCATTTTGTACCTGGACTCGCAGCGAGGGCAAGGAAGACAATATGTACTGGTGTAAGGCTGTTTGTGAGAGCGATGTCAACGGCATTGTCTGAATATCTTCTAGTGACTTGAAGGGCGTTAACAAAGGCCCATATAATTTATATCTGACTTACTCGCAAGGCACTCCAAAACCTGCCTTCCTTAATCATATCGCCAATGCGGTCGATGACATCGAGGAGCTTCAAGCAAGTTTGCAATGTATCGATTGCTTCATCAAGATTTGAAGCTGTCTTCTTCGTTTGCAACAGGGACCTCTTCTTCTCGACGAGTCCCTTTCCTAGTTGTCCAACACTTTCGTCCAATGTCGCAATTTTCTCGCGGAGGTTGGTGGTATAGGACTTGATTGTGAAAAGGGTAGATATGGAGGAGATGAACTCTTGATAGTTCTCTGTACAGATACTTTCTATTTCTGCATCCTTTGCCTCGATGAGGGCCTGAAGGTTACGGAGGTAGATCTCCTGTTGCCGGTTTGCATGGATTTGTTTGATGATGGGACCAAGCTGTTCAAGGTTCTCGGAAGAGGAGGACGCATCAAGTAGATGTATTTGCTGAAGTTGCTGGTCGATACTCTCCTGGGTGTACTGTTGGCGACGTCGCGGTGGCATTATGGAATGATGTGACCCATATTAAGAGAGTGGTTGTTTGCCAACGCCCTTGGATCCAAACATCTCCATCATGCAACGGGTAAAACTTTGCGTGAGTGCAGTGTGAGTCCCTGCTTCATTCACCCGCCTGCAATGAGTCTTAGGTTCAGATTATTCGACATGGATGGCACCTTGGTGGATTCGACTGCTGCCGTCATCGAGGCCTGGACTACTTTTGCAAAAAAGTATCCCGGGCTAGATGTTGAAACAATCTTGCATAGTAACTAGACCTCTCGATCTCATCCAACTGCCATCCAAACCACTTTTTGCAGGCTCGCACGGGGTCAGGACCATGGATACCCTAGCTAGGTGTGGCATCACTGATCCGGAACTGCTAAAGGCATTTGCTTCTAAATTATCCGGGGTTTCTTTCTTTTTCACTGTCGTTCTATCAGAATGAAGCTGCCCGACTCGAGCAAGTTCTTATCGATTCTGCAGAGAGCTGCGTCAGGATGCTCCCTGGCGTACGACCGATCGTTGACAATGCAAGGAGTATCCCCATAACGCGACTTTTTCAACAAGTAGCTTATTTTGTTCTAGCTGTTGTCTGCCAAGAGTCAGCCGAACCAGCGGTGGATAATCTGCACATCAGCGACTCGGGTCTATGCTGTTGCTGCCTTGAGCGCAGCGGGAATAAATGCTCCAGATAATTTTGTCACTGCTGATGATGTTCACAATGGGAAACCGCAGTAATGATCCCATCTCTCGCTCGTCAGCATGTATAACAACTTGCGATTTCTAAGCCCGGAACCATACCTAGAGGGAGCAGCTAGATGTGGTGTCAAAGCCACTGATTGTAAGGAGCTTCACATTCAGAGCTGGATCACACGCATTTTACGCGCATTCTATCAGGTGTTGTTATAGAAGATGCACCCTCTGGGGTCGCAAGCGGCTTGGCCGCGGGGGCAAAGGTCATTGGTCTGCTAACTACGCACTCAAGGGAACAGATGTTGAAGGCCGCGGAGAATGCACCGGAGGGTTACTTCTATCTCGTTCCAGACTTGTCAAGGCAAGCATCCAGTTGTGTGCACATTCAGCATGCTGATATTGGGACAGCGTTTTAATGGTCCTCAGCAACCGTCCCGAGGTAGAGATAACAATCACTTTGACGTAGGATAAAATACCTTGTGTAAAAATATCTACTCGAAATAATATTTAGGCGAGGGTAGATGAGAACACGCTAATACTCGGCACCTTCCTCTTCAGCGTCTGCCGAGTCAGTGCCCACCTCTTCATAGTCCTTCTCTAGTGCAGCAAGATCTTCCCGAGCCTCTGAGAATTCACCCTATGGCGTGATCAAAACTTGGAATGATTGCAAAGAACATACAACGTACTTCCTCCATTCCTTCTCCAACGTACCAGTGAACAAAGGCACGCTTCGAATACATTAAATCAAACTTGTAGTCTGGTTTGGTGTCAGTGTAAGGGAAAACCGTGGTGCCGATTCTAATGACTGACCCAAGCGGCTCCACGCGACAGATATGGCGGTTGTGCTACGTCACGAGATCAGCCAATGTATGTGTCTGAAATTTGACGACTCACTTGGATAGCATGCAGAGGCTGCGACTCGTCCTTGCAAGGTCGCCAGAAGGGATGTAAGTCGGAGGTTCGTTGCAAATTCCGAGCTTGAAGCCGGTGGGGCACCAATCGACAAAGTGAATAGTTTTCTTTGTCTTGATGGTTGCAACAGCTGCTTGGACATCCTTTGGAACGACATCCCCACGATATAGGAGGGCACACGCCACTATTGCAAGGCATCAGTACGTCACTACGAGTTGAAAATATTTACCAGCATACTATATTTGCCCTCCTTGGGGTCACATTTCACCTAAGTGAAGGAGATCAGGGTCAACTTGATAGCGTCATCTGAACGAACGTCAATACCATCTGATGACCGCTTTCAAAGCAAGAGAAAGTCATCTCGTTTACAGAGTTTTGCTCGTGAGTAGCCTTCTCAGCAGAGAGTAAGGGCGCATAAGTGGCAAGAGGGAAATGAATGCGCGGGAAACTAACAACTGTCAGAAAAATGAAGTGGTGGTGATGTATACCTTATCACGCACGGAACCAGGTTGGTCTGAAATTCGGCCAGATCGACGTTCAAGGAGCCATCAAAACGCAGAGAAGCAGTGATCGAAGAAACAACCTGCGCGATCAGACGATTCAGGTTGACGAAACTGGGCTGCGTAACACCTAGGTTCCTCTTGCAGATAGAGTAGATCGCTTCGTTGTCAACCTATTTCAAAAAATGGGTTGGGATACTACTGGAAGCCTGATTCAAAATGGTACCATAAAAGAGCAATCCGAGTGCTCCAGAGTTGTGTGAGTAGTCAGGACAGAGTTGTACGGCTCGACGACGGAGCTAGAGAGTTGAGGGGCAGGATATACGCAGAATTCTAACTTCGATTTTTTTCCGTAATCGCTCGAAAGCCGTTCCAGTAAAAGTGCACCAAAGCCTGATCCGGTGCCACCACCAAAAGAATGGAAAACGAAGAAGCCTTGAAGGCCGGAGCAGTTGTCAGCGAGGCGGCGCAGCTTATCCATGACGGGGTCGATGAGCTCCTTTCCTACGGTGTAGTGGCCACGAGCATCTAGCAAAGGACAATAATGGCGAGATGTGTGCGTGCTGGGGGGATGAAGAGAAGGACTTACAATTATTGGCAGCATCTTCTTTTCCAGTGATCATTGTTTCGGGATGAAAGAGCGACCTGTAAGGGCCAGTTTTGACCTCATCGACAACACCAGGTTCAAGATCAACGTAAAGGGAGCGAGGCACATGTTTCCCGGAACTAGTCTCGGAGAAGAAAGTAGAAAATCCCTGTTCGGTTTGGCCAGCAGGATCTGCGATGTGGCCGTCGGGCTGCAGGGAGGATTACGATGTGTACTGGAACGAGAAGAAAGGGCGTACGGATAGCCCATGCTCCAAGGTGTAGAGTTCCCCTGTGGACGAGTGGTCGGCTTGGAATGCAGCAAACGACGTTGCAGACTCACAGCATGCATTTCCGATCTGTACGCCAGCCTGACCGACATGGACGGAGATGACTTCGCGCATGGTGAGGAATAATTTATTCAACACAGCCTCCACAAAAATTCGTCGGGTGTGGTGCTTATTTTGGAAATTCTGTGCCTTAACTCGTTCTAGCGCAAGATCCCAAATGAAATGGTATTCGTAAAACTTCATCAACAGAGGCAGAACAAATTATAAAAAGGCAACTAGCTTCGTATGGAGAACCAGGAAAATCATGTCAAGGGTGAACGCACTCAGTTGTCTAGTACTCGCCTCCCTCCTCGACATCAGCAGAGTCTATCCCAACCTCTTCGTAATCCTTTTCAAGCGCGGCCAGGTCCTCACGCGCTTCCGAGAACTCGCCCTCCTCCATACCCTCACCAACGTACCAGTGGACAAAGGCACGCTTGGAGTAAAGTAAATCAAACTTATGGTCGAGGCGGCTCCACGCCGCTGAGATCGCCGTCGTGTTCGATAGCATGCACATGCTACGTGACACCTTGGCAAGATCACCACCGGGGATATGCGCAGGTGGCTCATTGCAGATACCGAGCTTGAAGCCCGTGGGGCACCAGTCCACAAACTGAATGGTCCGGCGGGTCTTGATGATGCTAACAGCGGCATTGACATCCTTGGGAACGACATCACCACGATAAAGCAATGCGCAGGCCACTAGCAATCGATTGAGTAAGCGGCCAGTGAAGCAGGCAATGACATACTGTATTTGCCCTCACGGGGATCACACTTCACCATCTGGTTGCCAGTCTCGAAACACGAGAAAGTCATGTCCGCAACAGAATTTTGTTCATGGTGAGCCTTTTCTGCAGAGATGATAGGAGCAAAGGTAGCCAATGGGAAATGGATACGAGGGAATCTACAATGCTCTCAGTCCAAGTACACTAGAGCGTATCACAAGGAACTTACGGCACCAAGTTCGTTTGGAATTCATTGAGATCCACATTGAGAGAGCCATCGAAGCGCAACGAGGCAGTGATTGACGAGACAACCTGAGCGATCAAGCGATTCAAGTTGGTAAAGCTAGGAGACGTGATGTTCAGATTCCGCTTGCATATATCGTAAATTGCCTCGTTGTCGACCTTATCAGATTTGGTAAGTTACCAAGTAGGAGTACGTCATTGGCAACGAACCATGAAAGAGCAGTCGGAATGCTCCAAAGTCGTGTGGGTCGTCAAGACGGAGTTGTAGGGCTCGACAACTGAATTAGCCATTGTAGGAGCAGGGTACACGCTGAACTCCAACTTTGACTTTTTGCCATAATCGGTGGAGAGGCGCTCCAGAATCAAAGCACCAAAGCCCGATCCAGTGCCACCACCAAAAGAGTGGAAGACGAAAAAGCCCTGCAGACCAGCACAGTTGTCGGCGAGGCGACGAACTTTGTCCATAACATTGTCGATCTGCTCCTTGCCAATTGTGTAGTGACCACGGGCGTCTTGCACGGATATAAGAACAAACGTAAGAGATACAAGAGGCACGTACAATTGCTTGCAGCATCCTCTTTGCCTGTGACCAGAGTCTCGGGATGGAAGAGACTTCTGTAGGTACCAGTACGGACTTCATCAATCACGTTGGGCTCAAGGTCGATGTAAAGCGAGCGAGGAACGTGTTTGCCCGATGAAGTCTCGGAGAAGAACGTGCTGAAGCCATCGTCATTGGCAGATGGGGAGCCTTCGACAAGGCGACCATCGGGCTAAACGCGTTCGATCAGTGGACGGGGAAGGGCTAGAGGGAGTAAACATACGCTCAAACCGTGTTCGACGGTGTAAAGTTCCCCTAGGATGATCCATTAGCACCGATCGGAGGTAGATGGATGGACGACGCGTGGGGACGGCGTGCATAGAAGGTAGATGGAGAAAAAAGACGTACAGCAGGCATTTCCAATCTGAACACCTGCCTGGCCAACATGAACAGAGATGACTTCACGCATGATTTGGAAGGAACTAGCTGAGAGAAAAGACAGATGAGCTAGAGTAACGCGAGAATACGCGTGGAGAACTTACTGGAAGGAGGCGAGGAAGGGAGGTGAGCGAGACAAGGACTGGGCCGAGGGTTAAAAAAGACATGGTGATTATATAATTATTCCCACGTATCGGCTAAGCTTAAGCTTATGTCATCATCAAAGTGTGCACTTGACTCGCCATGATCACGTTCAGGCCACTCGCGGGTGCAGTCGGCGCACAAAACACCATCCCGCTCGCGTATGTTCTTCAGGTGGACGACGTACGCGTCCTCCTCGACTGCGGGTCGCCTGACTGGTCACCCGATCAGTCTACCCTAGACGCTTACACCACCGCACTACGAGAGTACGCTTCCAAACACGCTTGCATGCTCATCCTCACCCGCTTCCCAGATGTGCACCTACCATCGACCTTGTCCTGCTCTCCCATGGTGATCTTCCCCATTCAGGACTCTACGCATACGCCTACGCGCGCTGGGGTCTCAAAGCACCCGCATACACCACCATCCCCGTCCAGGCCATGGCCCGCATCGTCACACTCGAAGACACGGAAGGCATTCGCGACGAGCAAGACATCCCAGAACCAGACGACGACGCACAACCATCCGCCTTTGTTTCCTCGAGATACATCGCCACCGCGACCCAGGTCCACGAAGCATACGACGGCGTCAACACGCTCAGATATTCCCAGCCTACACACCTCCAGGGTTAGTCTTGGCGTGCCCCACATTCCATCCATCTAGTACCACAATATAATCCATGTACTGCACAGGAAAATGCCAAGGTATCACTATCACACCCTTTTCTGCTGGTCATACGCTCGGGGGCACGATATGGAAGATTCGCTCTCCCTCTGCTGGCACAATCGTCTATGCTGTCAACATGAACCACATGAGAGAGCGCCATCTTGATGGAACAGTCCTCTTCCGCCCCTCCGCCGGTGGCATTTTCGAGCCGCTCGCCCGACCCGACCTTTTCATAACGGACGCGGATCGGGCAAACGTCATAACAAGTCGGAGGAAAGACCGCGACGCAGCCATGATTGGTAAGCTCATGCTTGCCCATTTCCTGGCACTGATTCCATCCTCAGATGCTATTGGTGCCACCTTATCATCGAGATGCTCTCTTCTTTTGCCCTGTGATGCCGGCCCTCGGTTACTCGAACTGCTTGTGCTACTCGATCAGCACTGGAAATATGCAGACTTCCGTTACCCTATCTGTCTCTTGTCTCGAAACGGACGCGAAATGTTGACATTCGTCCGAAGTATGATGGAGTGGGTGGGTGGTACTGTTAGCAAAGAAGATGTGGGCGTCGATGGCTCTGGAAAAATGGGGTCTAAACGAAGACGAGCGGATGACGAAGCAGAAGAAGAGGCATTGGGTGCTTTTGCCCTACGGTTCAAGTATGCACATACTTCATTTCCTCGTGTCGTACTCAACTTCGGCTTAGACATCTCGAATTTTTCTTGAATCCGCAGGCACTCGTACAAAAATACTCTTCTAAAGAACCCAAACTTATTCTTGCTGTCCCTGCCTCTCTCTCTCATGGTCCTTCAAGATCGTTATTCGTCGACTTTGCGGCGGTCCCCGACAATGTCGTACTGCTCACGAGCAGAGGAGCGGATGGCTCGCTCGCTCGCGTACTGTTTGATAGATGGAACAACTCACAAAGAGGCGACGACACTTGGGATAAGGGCAAGATTGGTAGTAACGTCATGATGGATGGATCTCTCCACTTGAGGGTATACAGTCTTTTCTCTCCTTTTCTTTTCCGACCAGGATGTTGGACGCTTATGCTCCTTTAGATGAACTCAAAAGTTCCACTTCAAGGTGCTGAGTTAGAGACTTATCTTGCCAAAGAACGTGCAAACAAAGAAAAAGAAGCGGCTCAACAGGCCGCCATCGTCCGTAATCAACGCATGCTCGAGGCAGATGAAGACGAATCCGACGAAGAATCTGACTCAGAGGAAGAGGACGAAGTTGAACGTGCATTGAATGAGGAAAATATGGACCTGACCGATGGCGATCCTGCGATGCCAACTTCCTCACGCAGACGGAAATCCGAAAAAAATGAAGACAATACTGACTGGGGACTTGATATGGATGACGGACTAACCAAAACATTGTTATCTTTCGACATCTATCTCAAGGGTAATGTCTCCAAGGCCACGTCGTTTTTCAAAAGCACAGGAAATCATACTCAGCGATTCCGTATGTTCCCTTATGTCGAAAAGAAGCGGAAAGTTGACGAGTATGGCGAAACTGTCGATGTTGGGATGTGGTTGCGTCGAGGCAAGGTCTTTGAGCAAGAGGCAGAGTCCGACGAAACGAAGGAGGCAAAACGGAAACAAGTGGAAGAGGAGGTGAAGGTCCCCTTCGATGTTCTGACTTGATTGACTGATGTGTTTCACAGACCGCGGTACAGGAGCCTCCTTCAAAGTTTGTGACGTCCGAGATCGAGATACAGTTAGCCTGTCGTCTCCTTTTCATTGACATGGAAGGTTTGAACGATGGTCGTGCCGTCAAAACCATAGTACCTCAAGTAAATCCTCGCAAAATGGTACGTGATGTGTTGCCAGTAGCAGTGGTGTGTTGAACTCATTATAGATTTTGGTTCACGCTTCCATGGATGCGGCACAAACACTGATCGAAAGCTGCGGGCAAATTCGTGCAATGACCAAAGATATATATGCCCCTGAAACGGGCGAGAGTATTCAAATAGGGCAGCAGACAAGCAGCTTCTCGATATCGTTGAGCGATGAGTTGCTGAGTACGCTCAAAATGTCTCGGGTGCGTCAGTTTTGCACTCGGATGATGTCCGTAGTCAACCACGATCACTAGTTTGAAGATAACGAAGTCGGTTACGTGACTGGACGTGTGGTGAACCACTTCAGTTCCACAATACCGATTCTTGAGCCATCAGGAGTTTCAGTACCAGCTGATGCACATATCAGGCCTGACGCCCCTCGTGACCGGGTACTTGGATCAAGGCTGGCACGACCCCTCCCGCGTTCGACGATGATTGGGGAGCTTAAACTAACGGTCCTCAAGGCTCGACTCGCGTCCATAGGAATACCAGCGGAGCTCATTGGCGAAGGTGTCCTCGTCTGCGGGGCAGGAGCGAGACGAGACCAGCCGACAGACCATATTGAAGACACCGTCGCGGTTCGCAAGGTTGGTCGAGGAAAGGTTGAACTCGAGGGTAACGTCTCGCCCGTTTATTATACCGTACGGAAAGAAATCTATGGGCTACACGCACTTGTAGCAGCCTAGCATCATGTAATAATACCCTACTTGCCAGCTCGATCGAAAGGCACCATCATGCACCTTTGCCCACATCCTCTTTCAAGCTGACTATTCTGTTCAGCACCAACACATCACCCTGGTCCATACCATTGGGACCTGACGGGTCGTCGAGCATGGACAAGCGAGAATCCGAGTCCACAGAAAAGTATGCAACACGTAGACCCTGGAAGCGAATGCACTCTTTGCCAACCAGCTGTTCAGGGGTGACTACAGGAGTCTTGGGATCCAAAAACTGCTGCGCCCCGTCGGCCTTTGATTTTTCTGCACGGGTATTGGCTTCTGTGAGCGCGTTCTTCACGGATTCTTTTGCCAATGGCCAGAAACCGATTTCAACCATGGCCCCTTTCACGACGTCTATGCTATCCGGGTTGATATCTGCCATGAAATCAGGTATGGCAGCCATAGGATTGTCGCTCTTGAATAAGGGATGGAAAATCCGCGTTTCTTCGACGCGCACAGGGCTCCCAGATGGGGCATGCTCAGCGACCCACTGGATGTATGTCTTCGGTTTAATGTTCCCTTTATCTTCTAGTCTGCAAACGAGCTCCGTAACTTTGCCGGTGGTAGGATCTGTCTTGCACGAGATGCATGTGATAGGATGTGGCGCTTGAAAAAGACCAACGGTCTTTCCTGGCGCGAGCCTGAAATAATCTTTCGAGTCTTCGAGCCTGAAATCGTCGGCATCGATGTAGATGATACGCGTGAATGGAATGGTGGAAGTCCCGAACTCAGGCACTTTGGGATGGAGCGGTTTCTGCACCATGAAGACATAATCTTCAGGTAGGTTCTCGATTGTGACTTTGAGGGGATGCAATACCATGAGTAGTCGAGGTGCGGCTCCCTCGAGAAATTGCCTGACGGCCTGGTCAAATCGGCCAATCTGGATGTTCGACTCAGCTGTTGATACGCCGAGGCCGCTTACGAATGACAAGATCGCTTCTGGCGGAACCCCTCGACGGCGAAGCGCGATGACAGTGTGAAGTCTTGGATCGTCCCATCCGGTAACGTATCCCCGGTTGACGAGCTGAAGGATTTTCCGTTTCGAATTTATCGTCCCTGTAACCTTCAATCTCCCGAATTCCGACTGTCTTGGCTTGTAGACTTCGAGTGCGTCGCAAAGCCATTCGTATGACTGACGTGAAGTCACGAATTCTGTCGTGCACAGCGAATGTCTGTACACATTTAAATTCTCCATCGACAACTTGAATTATATGGGTAACGTACGAAATGTTCTCGAAGCTGTCAACGAGACAGTGTGTATAGTCATATGTAGGGTATATTTTCCATTTGTCGTGCGTGCGGTGATGCGATGCATCCAAAACACGATAAGCAGTGAGATCCCACATCTTAGGATTGGGATCGGTTAGATCTTGCTTCATACGCAGAAAGGCTTCTTTGGGACGATAGAAGCCATTCTTCATTTTCTGAAACTCTGCCAGGGACTCCTCCATCGGCCTATCCCTGTGAATACATGCCCGAGGAGCGGCGACCTTTTCCCCGCGGTCAGCCTTCATCTGCTCCTCTGGGGACGATGCTTTAGTTGGCATCAGAAACCATAACTAGGTAGTGCCCACTCACGAGAACAGTGACATACATATGCCTTGTCTCGTTTAATGAGTACAATGGCAAGCTCATATAGCTGATCGAAATAATCGCTCGAATAAGTGATCTTCCATGGCTCATAGCCAAGCCATCGAATGACTTCAATGATGCTTGAAAAGTATCTTGCTTCCTCTTTCTCCGGATTGGTGTCATCGAATCGAAGGTACGTTCTCCCGCCGTGATGTGCCGCATAGCCAAAATCCACAAAAATGGCTTTGCAATGGCCAATGTGCAAATATCCATTTGGTTCCGGGGGAAATCGTGTATAGACTCGGCCATTGGTCACGGCCAAGTGTCTGTCACGAAGTTCAGGTTTCACTTGCGGGTTTTCGCCCGGTTTGTGGAGTGCACCAAGGAAGCCTTCTTCGAAGACGACCTTCCGTGTTTTAGCCCTTTGCGCAGCATCGGAAGACACTGTCTCTCCAACAACCGGGGCGTCAGCGCCCTTCTTTGGCTCCTGATGTGATCAGAGCACAAAACCAGATCTGAACGAAGCTGCCTACCTTTGTTCTTGGCTTTGTGGATTCCTTTGGACCAAAAGTCTGTGTAAAGACACGCTCAACGGCATTTTTTATTTCGAGCGGATTCGCCCATCGCAAGGAAGAAATATTCTTCACCCCACTAATAACACCGCCCAGGCTGGTCCACCCGGACACCGAGCTTGACTGGATATACTCGTGCACATATGCGTCTAGTTGATCGGACGTGATACTGAACCCTAATCTTATCACCGTAAGATGTTTTGCGAGACTTCCATGCAGACTCACCGACGCCGCACATCTCGTCAAACTCGGTCTCGTTCACTGGCAGTGAATGAACCTCGAGGAACTTGGTGGCGACTAGGATCGAAACGGATCGATCGATGCAAATGCACAATGGGTACAAGACATACCGGTCACTTGATCTACTGACTTTAGCCTATCTTCACGGATGGCTTTGACGATGTAGGATTGCTTGGCGTTGTCGACGTTGGGCGCTCTGGCGAGCTGAACAGCAAGCCCTGCGACCAGTACAGCTCGTCGTTCCCCGAGAGGGTCCGAGATAAGGTCGTGCGAGAGGACGAGATTCGTTAGGATTGGGGCACTCTTTGCGCTCTTTGCAGCCTCGGCAGCCTTTGACTTGGATAGTCCTATAGACTGAAACAGAGCGATGGTGTTGTCGGGAGCATCTGCCGGTGTGGACATGGTTGTAGAAGAAGAGGAACTCGTAAACTGGTTATCAATGGACCCGTCGAGTCATTTGTTATCTAATTTGAGCACGACAAAATCTAGTGGTAGACAAGGTCACAGAGATCCCCTACAATCTCCCGCTTGGGTCGACCGTCAGCCTGCTGGCCAGTTACTCTAATTTCCATCTTCTTCGCCGACGGACCCACAGTCGACCCATCCAAAAACGCCAACGAGATATGCATTACCCTGTCTAATATCATTTGCGCAGCCTTTTTAGATACAAATGGTAAGATTGAAAAGTCTGAGAAAGAAATGTGCTCAGAACGAACTTTGAGGCATGCAATATGTGAGATTTTCATTCTTGTCAGACAAGAGCAAAACATACCAATCGTTAACAGCTCCCATTGACGGTCTGACCAAGATTTACCGATTTGCACTAAGCGCTCAAAGTGGTCTTTCCATAACGTGAATTTTTCCGAATTTATGACGAGTATCCTAGGAAGACACTCCCCTTGAAATCTTTGATGAGGCAAGGGGCCTGGGGATGGAAATGGTTCGAGCCAGGGGTCGAGAATGAGCGCTTTATGAATGGGTATCGGGGGTTCATTCTCTGGTGGCGCATTAGACAAGATTGAGAGCTGGCCTGCCAAGTCAGCCTTTTCCAGCGAATAGGGTAATGACAGTGACGCTTACGACAGTGGCTCCTCCAAATGAGTGACCAGCGAGTACAACACTCTCATCGCATTCGATGGGCTTCTCCGGACCAGCTTTAGTCCATCTTGACCAATCGATGGAGGTACCTTGCATAGTTTGCAACGAATCTTGAGAGTCATTATGACCGTCACAAACTAAATTCCGAATCGCTTGAAGGGCATAATATATTTCCCTTCTCCTAAAGTCGAGCTGTTGGCCTCGAAAAGATAGTATGTTGCATTCTTCCACAGGGAGGTTAGGTGGCCAACTTGAAATTGAACATGGTCAAAGACGTAGCCGGTATCAGACCATTTCGTACTTACACTAGGCTCGTCTCCTTAATATACGGGATGGGGTCGGAGAAAGAAGGCACAGCAGCGTGTCCCGATCCATCGCGATGCTCCATAGCGAGCACGACACGCCCGGAAGACGCGATCCGCGTGCAAAACTGGCTATACAAGAGTGGGTAATGACCACCCTTGGACAAAGGGAAGAGGTATACCTATACGCGGTTCTACTACCTCCTAATCCATGTGAAAAGATAACCAGTGGCCAGGGCTTGGAGGATCCACCTTGGGCATTGTGAGGGTCAAGTAGTGGAGCATCTGGATGAGCGGGTATCTGCCGGTAGTTCAGGTAGATGCATGGTGGATATGAGGCGCAATCACAAACCTTGAGCAAGACTCCAAAGAGATACACGACTGGCCATAACAACCAAAAGGATAAACCTAGTTTAGCAATGGACCGTCAGGAAGGCAGAACACAAGGATCTCAATTCGACCATTACCAGAGTAGTTGTGATAACCCTGCAACGAGGCACTCAACGGCCTGAATAGCATCCTCATTTAGTATGGTCAGACGGACAAAAAAACTAAGTTGGACGAACCGCAGCAACCAGTAAATGCCTCTCGGGACGTTCTTTGTCGGGACGTCAGCGGGGTAATAAGCAGTGAAAGCGACTTCTTCTAGGACAAGGGCTGGCCTTAATTCTGAAGACCCGCAGCGGAACTTGGTACTGCTGAGGGTATGCCGTGGAACCGCCCATTTGAAGGTCGTTGCTCCGACAGGAAACCGACCTCTGGGGGTGGATAAAAACATAGGTCCAGATGCGCGACGCCCCTTGGTCGCACGTCTAGTTGAAGTCGGGACTTTCTAATACGTCTGGCAAACTGAGATCGATCGGAGCCGTCATTGTTGGGAAAACTCCGTGATCAAGTGCAAGACCGGGTCGAGATAGTTACCGAAAGTTCCGGAGACTCACATAGCGCTCAGTCTTGATCAAACTGACATACAAGAAAATACTAGTAGTACATGTGTGTGATGCGAAACAAAGACATCCTCAATTCCTCAACTTTTAAATCGACGTTTCCATCACTGCTCGTAATGACAATGACAGATGGCATCACAGTCGCTGGATGTGAAGGATTCGCCTGTAGATGCTACCTTCACGTTGGTGGTGAACAGCCCCTCCTGCGACTAGTATCTACGCTATGTTGGATTCGCGCTGCCCCGGTGCGCTGGCCTGGACGATGGCTGACAACGGATCTGAACTTTTGAACGATAAAGAATCAGGCACCACCTGCGGGTATGCAGAAGGTGGTGCAGGAAGGACATTATAATATCCTTGCGGTAAAAGCCTGCTGGATGTACTTGTCACCGTATTCGCCCTCTCGGGAGCTTTGTGAGTGGTTTGAGCCACTGGCAGTAAAGCCTTATCTGACATGTCCAGCTGGGTCGGAGAAACGGTGGCCAGTAAGGTAGGTTGTCCTGCGCCAACCGAGGGTGGAACAACTAGACTCCGACTGAAATGTTGCCTGAACGCTTCAGAATTCACCATTGGTGTTTCGTTGTTAGTAGCCTTTTGACCCGGAGCGACTGGAACTACAGGCGGTGAAGCATTGTTCGACACATTTAACTGGGTCGAAGAAACTGTCGCCGGCAAAGTAGGTTGTCCCGGATCAAGCGAGGGTGGAACATCCAGACTCTGAAAACGTTGCTTCGCCCCATTCATCATACGCCCATAGGACGATGGTGTCTCAGCTCGTGTGGGGCAGAGGGCAGAGTTCGGCTTTCCAAGCTCCTGACGAAGGGCCATGATTTGTGTTCCGAGTACAATGTGGAACGCCACCCATTCCTCGCCCGTTGCGTTAGTGGTTTGCACGAGAGCCGACACGCTAAACAAAAGGAAGGACGATCGATATGAGGTTTTGCAAGTGGGCTACGGATCAGCTCACAATGCTTCCTTCAGATATGCAAAGCTAAAGCCCTCTGTCAGGTTGGTTACTTCCTCGACAAGAGAATCTGGGAACGACATTTCGTTGTGCTTGAGCTTATCTTGCCAATATCTGGCATACAGTTCTCGTTCTTGGCGGTCAGGATCATTGAATAGACTGTCCAGTAGTTAACTCAAAGCGTTATTATGTGACAGTCAACTCACTATTTACGATCGAACCTGCCGGGACGGCTGGACAGGCCAAGATTGAGTTTGTTGATATGATTGGTGGAAGCGATAACAAGCAAGCCATCGTTCCCTTCTAGACCGTCAAGTTGGTTGAGGAAGAATGATCGATTTCCATTCGTGATCAAACTGTCTAGGTCTTCCAACACCAACTGCGGAGGGTCAAGTATATCCGCGAGGTGATTGGAAAGTTTAGTACATACCACGCATGGAGACAATTGGCGTGCCTTGAGGAAAACGGCCTGCATGGAGGTTTCATCGCCTTCCAAACCTTGAACACGTGAGTTCCCCGTTATTCGACAGGTTGCTCTTCTCGCTTACTGTGGAAAGACTTGACGTAAAGTGGGGTGAATCCACGCTCAGTGCATGTCTTCATGATGGCTTTAATACTGATCGTCTTGCCGTTTCCTAAGACATTCGTTGGCACACATGTGAGCAGCTCAATCACGTATCTTACCTGAAGGTCCATACATGATTAAGCCACGCTGACGGACCATCAGTTTCGCCACAATACCAAGATGGAACGATCCCAAACCTTCCACGGAATGGCTAGCTCCTTGTACATGACCTCTGAGTTGAAGAATCCATAGATATCATTCTGCAGGGCCTTTTTAGTCTCTTCCTTCATCACGATATTGTCCCAAGACGAGTCTTTGATATCGTTCCAGAGTATCTTGTCCTTGGACCAGCGACCTTGGTTGAAGACCCAAATTTCGTCACGGGCCTGTTCTGTGTAGAGACAAACAGCGAGTACGAGGTCTCGCACGCGCTGCTCTGGACCATTGTGGAGGATGAACCGAACGGTTTTGATAACATTCCCGTACTGATGCTAGTCCATGTGTCAGCACACAAAGAAATTTATGGTCATTCCCACCTTGGTGACGTGCACGATGAAATCACACTCTTGATGCCGATACCAGTCAGCAATGCTCCATGAGAGAGCGGAAAAGCTTGCGTTCCAAGTGACGTGATATGAGCCGAGGATGTCACTATTGACGAGTGATCCAGCAGCCTTGCTTCCGACACGTCTGGAGGTTGGGGAAAAGGCAACGTTTAACACTGCGCCCGGACCATTAGAGTCTTCTGGACGAATTGTAATACCAGGAAGCTCGGAAAGGTTGGCAAGTCTGTCATCGTCGGAGACGAGGAGCGAGTACCCTGGGTACATCTTCCGCAAGACATCCACGCTGCACGGGAGAGAGTGGTGAGCCGACCAACCTCGTTGGTGAAGATGACATGCCTGATCAACTCGGGGTTGGCGGAAGCTGAGGTGGTCGAGGTGAGTGAACAAGAAAGAGACGCAGATGGGGTTGTGGCATACGCTGGTCAATGCATTTCTCGTAAAAGTTTGCAGGTTCGTGACGATCAGACGTCCTCACGTCGACGTATTCGAGATCTTGGTAAAGTACTCTGGTCATGATCAACAACAAGTGAACACTAGAGCGAACGCATTCTCACAGTCAGGGGCTAATTCTCCAAACTGAGCGTGTAAGCTACGGCCGAATTGAAATGACACCTCTTTTTTACTTGCCAGCACGTCCGTCGACCATCCAGAATGTCGACCCAGCCCCTCCTCCAGCGCACTGCTTCCAAGCGCATCGCTCTTCCAGTCAGAGTAGAACCCAAAGTTTCCTTTGCCAATGAGAGAACATTTTTATCGTGGCTTCACTTTACCGTCGTCCTCGGTGGGCTTGCCGTCGGTCTTCTCAACTTTGGCGACCAGGTGCGCACTCCTATTTTGCTTCGGCAACACCCCATCGATCACCATCCTCAGGTGGGAAGAATCAGTGCTGCCATGTTTTCGGCCGTGGGTACGTCGCTCATAACAGAGGCAGAGTGCTCTTTTGACATGCATAGCTATGGCCGTGATGGTATATGCGTTATACACTTACCACTGGCGAGCCGCGTCCATTCGCCGTGGCGGCCGTGGACCATATGATGATCGCGTAGGGCCGGTTAGTATCGCTAACGCTCTTGGTCATACTGAGACTGATCGGATCCCGATAGACTGTCCTGTGCGTGGCGCTGCTCAGTAAGTTGCCAGTCCTTCTCTTCCTTTCTCCACTGAGCGAGCCTTGCTTTCAAGTCGCTATCATCGTCAACTTTTTTCTCCGGTTTTCGCATGAATAAGGGACATGATATGCTGATAATTTTATTCAATCATGTAAATGCTTGTCTGAATATGCGTGTAGCGTAGGATATGCGTAGGACAATAAAGTGATTTATCCCCTCTTTTGTCTTTTTGTTCCTGTACGTGTCGGCAGCGACGCGGATGTGTCGATTGAAGAAACGGACATGGAACGGTGCGACTACAAGGCATCAATCGCAGAATTGCCAACCGGCAAGATAACTCACCTGCTTTCGGCCTCTTCCACTTCTCGCACTGACGACGCTCTGTGCTCGTATGTTCCCATCACCGTCTCTGTCTTCTCTGAACTCGTCGACATCCATCGGCGTTGATTCCTTGCCGTCTCTATCTGCACTCTCGCACTCTCGGGTGCCCAGCCGTGCCTTGAGTACCCTGATTTCTTGCTCTACCCTGTCTACGACTTTTTTGGTCTCGATCAACGAAGTGGTAGTCTCTAGTAGCGACTCGAGTCGAGAGCAGTTGTCCCTCGTTGGCATTACCAGACGCGCGTGTGTGATGCCTAGCTCTGTCAGTGCTTGTGTGATCTTTGGAGCGATGGTTGCCTTGGGGGTGGGGAGTTTGAAGCTACGAAGATGGACAGGAACGTGAGTGGCTTTTGTTGCGCTGGTGGAACCTGTGGGGGGTTCGACGCGGACGATGCAATGTTGTGCGTCTGTGATGGGATGAGTTTGGAGAGGTGGGCAAGGGTCCATGATCCTACCGTATATGGCGGACTTGGCGGAAGGGACTCTTCTGGTGACGGGTGGGCCGAGTTGGATGATATTAGAAGGTGTTTGAGGATGGTCATCGGCACCAGACGTTTTCTTCTTTTTCTTGGTGCCTTCGAGAGAAAGGGCAGAAGGGCCATCTTCTTCGACGACGATATCAGGTAGACCAGAGTCAACGCCGAGCAACGTGCGGAGGAGATCATCGCGTTCTTTTCTGAATTTGCGCTCGTTCTGCTCGAGTCGTTTGAGTTCTATGAAGAGGGCTTCTTCTTCCGCGATTTCTTCGGGCGTGCGATTTTCGAGACTGGCGATGTAATTTTTGCGGACTTTTTCTCGATCTACAGACGATGAGTTGTGCAGACGAATGGATGGACGTGATGAGCACCCTTATCGAATTGGAAGCTATTGACGAGCTGTGATTTACTGGCTTCGTCACCGGACCAGGGTCTGCTCCTGATGAGTTTTCGACACGCGCTGTAATAACGGTCCTTGAGATCCTGATTTTGATGTCAAGACGTGTTCGTATCGCGGATGCGGGCGGACGGGTTACCTCGATGGCACGGACGGGCCCGTTGGGGTAGTCGTAACGATCGTGTATGACATACCATCGAAGATCGTATTCTTGGGCGAGGGTGAAGAGATAGTCTGTTTCCTCCTTTGTCCATTCGCTGTCTGTGGGTGACCGTTAGACGGAAAGGGGAGGGGGGAGTGAACGAACCCTGCAGGAAATGGGTGTATTCGTCAAGGGAGTAGCTGTACTGGTTTGACTGTACGTTGTACTTTGAAAAAGGGTACTCTGAGGAGGGATGAGAGGGGCGGGGTGTGAGGATGATGGAACGCACCGCCGTCGGGGTCAGTCAGCCTGACCCAGTGGGAGAGTTGGAGAGCATCTGATCGGGCGGTGTTTTTGAACTGTCTCTGTATCCTGTAGGGAATGTCAGAGGGTGGGGAGAGCAGAAAAGGGCAGCGTACCACTTGACGGTGCTGCCGCTGCCGAGGTTGGGTTTCTGTTTGAGGCGTGGTTTTGCGAGGTGTGCAGCGAGGGATGGTGCGGATGGACCGATGAGGGAGTACAACTCGCGTGATATCCCATCTGGTTTCTTTGCTGCACCCTTTCGCTGTTGAGCTGGGGGCAGGGAGAGCGCGCTACGAACGTCGGAGGCGGACACGGCCATGGGGAAGAGATGAGACTGCTTACATCATGATCCCTCTTCACTAGTACCATCATGCAACTCTTTGCCCCTCCTCGCCGGGCACACCGCCGCCAAGCACTCCCTGACTCGTCTTCCACTCGTTTACTCTCCCCTTCTTTCCTAGACTCGTCGTCGTCGTCGTCGTCCTTGTTCTTGTCCACCACCGCCTCCACCACCACCACCACCACCATCACCTCTTCCTCGCCCACTTCCACCTCCAGTACCCTCTCTACCCCTTTGTACGTCTCTCTCCACTTGCCGTCTTTCCGCTCACGCTTTCCCCAGTATCCCATCCTTTGCACCAAGCACAATCACCCCCTCTACAACATCCTCATCTTCAGATGCACCATTATCGACATCCGCACCCCTCCCCGTCGTCACTGGCGCCGCTTCATCCCCAGGCACTTCCCCCATTGTCACCTACCCCGTAGCAACATCCATGGCCTCACTCGCTCCCACTCCCACTCCCACTACCGCCCGCCCCTCTTCCCCAGGGTCTGTAAATTGTCACCCGTCCATTGTCAATCCTTGACACTTGCTTTTTTTAGCTTCTTTTCCAACACCGCTGCAGTAGCCGGCACATTCACCGTCGTCAGCCTCGTTGCCATTGCTGCCATTATTGCAGTCGCATTACGCTTCCTAAGGCACCGTCACTCGCAATCTTACGACGAAGACACCGAGTATCTCGATAAGACGCCCGATCTGTCAGTCGATCCCCCCGCGGCACATGTCACTTCCATCGATCACGCCTCATCCGACAATGGCCATTACACTGCTCCCCCAATGGCCCTTGCCCCACCCCCTACCATTTACTATCCAGAGCACGCTTATGCTCTCCATCCTCATGCTTTCCAAACGGAGAGCTACCCACAGGACTTGCATCCTTCCAACTACACACAAGACTATCCTCAGCATGCATATCCCCCAGACGATTACAGCATTCTCTACCCCCACGGGTTTACCAACGTGCAGCTGGATTCTGCTACACCGACACCCACTCGACCTTCCCTCCCGAGTGCTTTACGCCCATCCGTCAAGGTGACACTTACGAGGGCAAACACCCGCATTTCCGTCGATTCCTTCTACGCAGGAATCCCCACGGATACCCCATCCTCCGAACAAGCCATTTAAACTTTTTTTCGGAAAGCTGCCACCTGTCTATCACCAATATACCGCGGATGTTTCTAGATCTGTCTTTATGGATTATTTAACTCAGCCACATATTTAAGGCACGGGATACCTGGTAACCATCTCTGTTCACTCCAGATGTATGTAGATTGATGCACGAGATTCTCGGCTCGATGTTGTAGTCTCTGTATCTCAATAGCAAGTAGTTGCGAGCCGTTGCATCAGGATGTCCTTTGAGCGGATCTTACCACATGACGATGTTCCATCTTCGCTACTTACGGTCATCATCCTCTCGCTTATTTGGGACGCTCATTCGTCGCTCCTTTACGACGAACAGGAGTGCCGAGGCATTCCTTCAACCATCGCCATCCGACCCTTCCGTCGTCTCTCTCTGTCTCAACAGATCCGACAGTAAGAATGCCATCTCTCTACGGATGCTACAAGTGAGTTCGCAAGGCCACGTCCTATCTACTATGTTCCCATCCATCCTAGGAGCTCCATGAATGCTTGGACAGTGTCAAATTTGACAAAAGGTACACTACCATTCCCCTCACCCCAACCGTCATCATTCAAACGCCACGCGCAGCGTTCGCTCCCTCATCGTACGGTCCACGGCCGTCGGCTCGTTCTGTGCCGGCGCCGACCTCATCGAACGGCGCACCATGACGACCGTTCAGGTCAACAAATTCCTCGTCGACCTCCGTGCTGCCCTCTCCGAGCTTGAATCCCTTCCCATGCCAACCATCGCCGCCATAGACGGCCCCGCACTCGGCGGTGGCCTCGAGCTCGCCTTTGCGTGTGACCTACGTGTGGCTGGTGTGTCCCCTCCTTTTTCTGCCGAGTTGACCTCCCGAGCCAAGTCGTTCGTATAGCTCACGATGTAACCAAGATCGGGCTACCCGAAGTACGCCTTGGCATCATCCCTGGCGCAGGAGGGACGCAGCGGGCTGTACGGCTGTTGGGTTTGTCCAAAGCCAAGGATTTAGTGTTTACCGCCCGCATGCTCACTGCCGCAGAGGCATTCGATTGGGGTGAGTACGACGTGTTTACAGGTTTTAGTTCGCTTACAGGCGTTGTACAGGCGTGGTGGACTATGTTTCGCCGCCTCCGTCCTCTGCGTACGATCGTGCGCTGCAATTGGCGCAGGATATCTCCAAGCACGGTTGGTTCCCGTGCACGTCCCCAGACATGATATGCTCATCGGTCACTGTCGCAGCACCGCTGGCCTTGCGTGCAGCCAAACAAGCCCTTTCGCGCGCAGTGGACCTTTCCCTTGAGTCTGGTTAGGAAACTTTACCTGGCATCTCGTCCATCACTCACAAATCGGTCAGGGTTGGACTTTGAGAAAGCATCGTACGATCTCTTGCTTACTACCAAAGACCGGATGGAAGCTCTCGAAGCGTTCAAGGCAAAGCGACCTCCCATTTTTCGAGGGGAATAAACGCGAATACGATAGTTACATAAATACCGCGACAGTCCTAACCACGTCCGGCAATGGCAAAGTTTTGCACAATACCACTCGGGATGGTGGCAGTGATGCTGTCTCCGAGTTTCAAGCCTTCCAGTTCCTTCATCATCATACTTAGGCGCGCAATCTTGAAGCGCTCCTTGAGACCTTTTGTGGCGACGTCAGAAACCGTATCCTCTATCTCGGAGCTCTCGTTAAACTGGTTCTCGAATTGCATCCAGTCGCTTCTCTGTGCGAGATACGGTTTGAGGAGAGCCGAGTCGATACGACCGAGGAGATTTTCGGCAATGTAGGAGCGTAAAATTTCTGGTCGAACGAGAAAGACGTTGCCTAGTTGTCGGATGAACTCGTAACGCTCAGGAAGCGAAGGAACGTTGAACGACACTACAGTATCTTGGTAAGACTTGAGATCTCTGCGGAACGTTGTTGGAAATACACATCATTTTTTCTGTATCGACTCACTTGGCCAGCATGAGCCCTCCTGTCGCACTGACAGGGAACTTGCGCAAGTGATCTAAAAGGAGACTGTCCATCCATTCAGTCTGGCCTTTAAGATCGTGCCAATACTTTACTGACCTATGGAACGAGATGCCGATTTCAGTGAGAAAGACCTCGCGATTTTTGCCACTCAGTGTCTGGAACGCCGCATCCCGGACCATTTCTAGCACCTCGCAACAGGCAACGCATGGCTCCGTGTTAACTCGAGCAAAGGATTGTTCATCATTGCGGGGCTTGAAATCGTTTTTCTTTTGCCTTCCGAGCTGCAAAGATAGCCAAGAAATAATGGCTGGGAAGATTCATGTAAAGCAGCTTATGAAAGGCCTTGAAACATACCATCGATGAGGCGTTGCAAAAGATTGTTACTAGCCCCTTCAACGCGACTGACCGCTTGGTTATTGAAAACGGACATTTCGCGTCTGATAGTGACGGACGCGGCCGCTAGCGGGAACAAGGCCATGTTAACGTAGTGTTGCCAGAGATGACATACGAGGTCGACGGTGTGGACCACATTCAGGGCCTGAAAACTCGGTTCTGTCTTGGGATCCGCAACTTCAATGCGGACTTGTGCACTTTGAACGGCATATCAAACGACGACGTACTCTGCTCGTCATCGTTGCACTCACGTTTCGATGGCGACTTCGAGATACGAGGTGGCAATCGCTTCGGCTAGTACCTTTAGCAATGTAAAGGTGTTCTTTGGCCTATGGAAGGGCGCGTCAGCGCGCTGTTCGTCGGAGGGTGGTGGAATATGCCTAACACGTCAGTTTGAGCACTAAGCTCAACGCATCGCCCAACCGCCTCGGCATGCCACTTCAACATTTTCTCCGCTGTGTCAATGCTAAGAAAACCGTCCTCCTCGCGCGTCGGCTCTTCAGAGTTCCTCTCAAGTACACGATCGCTCATCATACCACCAAATCGCATAATAGCAGCTGCCGCTTGCGCAGACGTGGTAGATGTCGCCATTGTCGACGTACTGGCAGCAGCAGCTCCCAAACGGTCCACCATCCGATCAAACATGGTCACCTTGCCCTTTTCTCTCTGCATCTTCATCTGGATGCGATCACACCTAAGAAACAGGTCTAAAAGGATGGCATTGGACTCACGTGAAATTGCGTGAATGCGCTGAGCAAATTTGCGTAGAGATCCGCCAAGCTTTTATTTTCGCGATCAATATATTTCTGGCCTTCAGTGTATGGCATGAACAATTCCTCCATGGCGGTTTCTAGCATAGCCGAGACTGTCGTTGTCGTGGCACCATGGGCGCTAGTGAACGATTTATAGAGCTCAGCACCTTCGAGTGAAGAGGATCGGGTAGGAATCAAGGAGGGAAGCTCATGTTTCTTCAAATCATCGACCAAAGCAGAGGTCTCGAGATGAATGAGTTGCAATATTCGAAGGTACGCCAAGTCTGACAAGGAACTCCCTTTATTCAAAAGTTGTTCAATGTACTGTTGAATCTATGTGAGTGTATCAGGACATCTAACCCCAGTGGCAATGCTTCAAAGGACAGACTGATTGAGCAAATACCCGTTGGAGAAATACTTGCATAACCAGAAGAGGGTTCGGAAAGACTGCCTGCACGATCTGGGACTCTTGAGCCACCGTTTCTCTAATTTCTCCAAATAATTCTGTCAGACCTGGCTCGGTACGTGGAGTGCTGAGGTCCGGACTCGAGATTGTGCTCCACCTACAACAGGAATACAGACAAATCAAAGACGGAGAAGAAGAAACGTACAAATTGCCACTGTGATCCACATGATCCCGTACCTTGTTCATGAAAAAGTCATGCTGATTCACGTACACCTGTACGCATGATGTACCGCCGTTGAAATCCAGAAGCGTTTGAGCACAGTGCTGTGAGGTGAGTATTAAACAATGGTATTTGAAATCGGTCGTATCAAAGCCAGACAAACATGCATCATCTTCGGATCGCCCTTGCGGTAGCATTTGTCGAAAAGGTATAACATGTCCTTTTCAAACTTCTCACAATACTTGTCTATGTTTTCTTTCGTCTTCAGGATAACCAGGAGTCCAAAAGGTGTGACACAGAACTGATTCAAGACACACCTTGTCCGCAACAGGAAGATCCACCTCTTTGGCTACGGTGATCAACCGTCTGAGGATGACGGCTACTTCTCGTCGGCCACCTTTACCTTCTTTCTTGAGAGTGTCGAGATGTGTTGTATCCCCACGAGAAAACTGATTATAGTAGTCAATGAGATCATGGGCTGCCTGCGCTCTCTGTCGCTCAATGTGAACAGATTCCAACTTTTCACCTGCCCCATATCAGTACAAAAGCCTGTGTCATGCAAGGAGACGCACCTATCCGAATTGCCGTTCGTCCGACCTCATTTAATCTACTCTCCATTGTTGAAAATGACGAGCCAACGCCCTAACAAGCGGGCATTTGATCACACGATCGAAAATGAGTACCTGGCACGCACTTCGAATCCTTTGTTCAATTCAGCCATCTTCTTCGAATACTCTCGTTCTGATACCCTCACGCTCTTTTCGAGCTGCTCTGTCTTTGTCTGTACATCCTTGCGGATCGCTATTAAGCGGTCGACGGCTAGTTCGAATGTGCTAATGAAGGGTTTGGGATCAAAAGCTATGGAGGGATGCGTCACGTAGCAGAGATAAATCCGAAAGATCTTACGCACGTCCTGAGGATGTCTTTGACTGCGTAATCAGCCTCTCAGACACCGATCCTACAAAATCCTTGACGTTAAACTTGCCCTGAGGTAAATAGTGAGCTTGTACGGGAAAAGAGGTTGCCGGTGCGAACCTGAAATGTATCGAGCGTAAGTTGGTCTTCGACCGCAGGATCAAATTCGAATCGGTCATGTCGCTGCATTGTCGCCTCCGAGTGACAAACGTTGTGATAGGTAGCATTTGTTTTGGCGTGTTGAAAACCAAAGGCTTTGGACTACTCATTCCCTCGCAAGATTGTCCATCCATGGATGTTCCTCATCAGCTTGAGACGCTGCTCCATTTTCTTGTGACGGATTCATCCAGCATTACCCACCTTTCGTACATATTAGACCACCTTTCGCTATCGAGTCTCGCCCCATCACCACATCTTCACAAATGGGTCACCCGCGTCACCTCTCTGATGCACTCAAAAGATCCTGCAGCGCGTTGGGCTGCCATATGCATCGCGTATCGCATGTCATTTTTGTCGACATCGCTGCTCATTGACAATGCTCAGTTGTGGGTCGGAATTGTGTTCCCATCCTTGTCGGTTTGTGAGGTGCCACATGTCATATTTATCCGCTTCCAATTGCGCGTCCACAGAAACCTGAACCTGTTCCAATCTTGAAGGCATCTATACGATACTTAAGCTTGGTGCTCAGCACTGCAAGACACGACCCGGAGTTTCAAAAGCAAGTTGCAGTTCCTATGGTGCTCAAAGTGAGCTCCGCACTCCTCACAATTACGGAGAAGCACTATAATCTAGAGATCAAGGTATCTCCATACAAATGAATCGAAATTAGACGCTCAACAGTTACCAGATCTTATCCATCCAAACGGTCGCACAATTAGTACCGCTGTACCCCTCGTTGCACAAAGCACTCAACCAGAGATTATTCGGGTTGTGTAGCCAGATGTTCAGCGGATCCGTGCATGGTATGACGGATGACCTCCTGGGTGCCATTGTGGATCTCTATGCAATTCTACACTGCATTGGAGGGAAAGTCGGAGGTATAAATTTATGGCGGAATTGCTTGGATGAGATCCTAGCGTTCTCTTGGTCTGCTTGGTTAAATTTGCGGACGACATTCCCTACCAGTGCACAGCTGAGCCATAAGGCCACAGGGTCTCTACGGCCATTCGATAGCAAACTGCTTAACTCTATTTCTCATACCGATACGACAACTGACAACCCTATGACAACAGCAGCACTCAACCTCGACAGGCTAAACTGTGGTGTGCGCGCGATTGGCGCACTGTTGAGGTGACTTCAAAATTGTGGTATATACGCGTCGTTACCTTACGAGCACCCGTAGGGCGCCTGTTACTCGCCCTGTCAAAGTTCCAGTTGGTCATCTTACAGCATTCTGTTGGTGTTTATTGGCAAGCGTTCCCGATGACGAGGTCAGTTCTTGGAAAACTCCCATTGAGTGTGCTCAGGTTGCCTTAGGGACAGAGTCATTTTGATCCATCTACCAGGCTCGTTGAATCCACAGTGATAACGCAGATATGGATGCAAGCTTGTCGTTTACTTTCTTCCTTGGCCGAAACGTATGTTCTATATGTTATTTTTGTAACTATTGATTCCCACTCCATTTCTCAGCGCACGGGAATTGTTAGTGCCACATACATCGAGACTGATCATGATTATGTCGTCCCATCTTGAAAATAATCCTGGGCCGTACGTTCCAACCGGATACTCTCCACAACTATTTATGGGAGTTGTAGGTCACGAACTGTATTCCTACAGTGTGCCCAGCGATTGCTTTATTTTTGCCCAGTTGTTGGTGCAACACACGGCATTAATCGACTCCTGAAAGCAACCTTGTCCAGTTTATCTCCTCTGTACCTTCATCAGCAGCATACGGAGATGAACTCAGAAATTACTGGCCATTCAAAAGCGAGCAAGAAAAAGCAGCGAGAGTATGAAATGGATAATACGCTCTCTGTGAACAATGCTGCGATCTGTGCGATGACTAATGAGTGCGAAACGTTGATTGTGGCACTGGACGGTGAGTTCCCTGATATACATTTAAACACTGGATGTTTATGAAGTCTCTCAGTTGTAGATCAATGTATGCTGAATGCAGAACTTGCTCTTCCCACTCGCTCCTTTGTGAACCGAGTGCTTCTGTCTATCTTGTTGTCGCTTCCTTTGACGCCCTCCTCAAGTTTCTCGTCCGACCCAAACTTCCACGGGAGGGTGGCCAGAAAAGTTCGTGAAATGTGTGTAGAAAGTGTGCAGGGAACGTCCCATGCCATGAGTAAGGGTGCAGGCCTCGTCCTTCGTTCGTTCTCCTGTGAGGTACGTAAGCCAACTATTCGTGAGGACACTCCGGGATTAATTTACCGCTTAGAATCTAGTAGCACGCGACAAGCTTCATTCTCAGGTTGACCTTTTATTGCATCCGCGTCGTCCCCCATTGGTCCGAGCACTACCTCTCGTAGAGTCCCTCTCGCTTTCATCTGCAGTGGAAGGAACTGAAGAAACGGCAATCTGTCGTTCGCTTCATCTGGCTCTTGGTAGTGGAGATGTCCACTGTATCGCATCTGGGCTACAAAAACAGCCCGACCAAGTCAACCAGAGTTCTACACCTCTGGATCTGCGCGCGCTCAGTAATCCCCCACAAGATCGACTATTATTTTCCTCTACCGAACCGCAGCCACAAACTGCGAGCGGTACTAGTAATAGCTCCCTAATGGAAATTTCACCAGCTCTTCCTACGGTACCACCAGCAACGGTGCTCGACATGCCAGCTGGATTACCGTTATCAGTTTCCCAAATAGGTCCATCAATGGTCCAAGCGCCGATGTCGGTTGATGAATCGGATCACGAAGAAGTACCTGCAATCGATTTAGGCTCAGACTCGGATGCTTGAGGTATATTCGGCAATAATATTAGAGCACAAGCTTCGGATCAAGTATTGTGTGTAGATTGGAATCAAGCTCGCAATCTCTTGACCGGAACATATTCTGTCGTTATGAATTGTTGATCAGCCTCGTCATCAGAGGATTCTGTCTGCGAGACTGTCGCTGGAATTTGTGCTAGATTCTGAGTCTTATAGCAGTATAAGCCTATTGAATGGTTCCGTGTTTGAAAAATGTTAGCTTACCATGCCAAGTAACGAATCTACAACGATGTTTCCCGGATCAAGTGACTTGGCACGTTCAAAAGAAATCTGGGCGCGGCCAAGCATCTCGCTGTCAACTAATTGCCCATTAATTGCAGCATCAGGCTGAGAGGCAAGGACAGAGCATATGCCTGCATAAATATGAAGCACGACATTGTCGCGGAACGGGAATGACGCCAAAGAGCTAACATCATATCAGCAACGACTCATTCTTTCAAGGGTTGATCCAAACAATTCTAATTCATCAAGGGCCTCTTTGTGTCTGCCGGTCAGAGCGTACAGATGGACGAGTTCACATAAGATCGTTTCTCTCTATACCATGACAAGTCAGTAGGGTACAGTGTAGCGTTTCCACATGCACGAACGTCTTCAGAAAGATGCAGCATCATCGTGCGCAGGTAGTTGATCTTCATTTGGGTGCTTTCTAGCGGATGCCTAGCGTAGCCAAGGAGGCCGATTGCAAGTGCCCACGAGATCTTCCAGTCAATTTCCTTGCACCTTGCCAGGATTGCCCACGCCCGGCGAGACCTGTAGATATCGCCTCGTTGTATACAGATGTGGAGCACATCGTAAAGCCGACGCAGATGCACGCGGCGAGCAGTGAGAGGTGAGATATTGCGTGGCGGCGAGAACAGGAACGTGTGGATATTGGGTAGCATGGTGATGGATCGACGATGCGCAGGCAAACTAGACCAAGGACCGAGTCTAAACTTGCCAATGATTGTCTTCACTGACCTTGCGCTTCTTCATCTCATATATCTGCGCCGGTGACCCATCGCAACATATACATCTCCAGTCTGACCCAGAGCGATGCAATCCTTAGACGACGACTTCAGCTTCGACTCGTCGGTTTGGGGTGCACCAGCCCCGGCACTCTCCCTGCTGTCTTCCCCTGCACCACCACCCGCTTTCTCTCCTGCCCCATCTCACGACCAACTCGATGATTTCGACGACTTCCATACCCCATTGGAATCTAAAACACCCTCCCTCGTGCCGGACGACGATTTCGCGGACTTTGGAGACTTTGGCGAAGTGGGGAATCCAGACGTCAATTTTACTTTCGAGGAAGATACAACGTTTGGGGAGGAAGTGCGAGGAACAGTGCCGTCTCAGCTAGGGTGGAGGTCTCTCCGTCTCGATCCACTGCCTTCAGCGGAGGACCTCAGTCAGCAGATCGAGGAAATCCTGGGTCCTGTCTGGCCAAACAGATTATCAAGTTTGACCCTTGATGAAGATATCAGACAGGTCGAAGGTGTTGGCCAGGTACTGTTCACTTCAACGAGGTAGGCCTTTTCCTATCGCAATTACCCATACTTACTTTGCAGTCGCGAGCTATATTCATTGCTTTTGAATTCACCCCCTCTCATGGAACCCATCAGTTGGGTTCGGTCTCGCATACGGCAACAACATCTAATTGCCCTCGGACTTCCTGTCAACCTAGACGAAATATTTCCGCAAGCTACTACTAAGCCCCTCCCGCCTCTTCACATTTCAACTCGACCCGTATCTGCACCCCTAGCAAATGGTCTAATCCGGAGTACCCCCCCGTCCCGGAGTACTTCCCGAGTGGGGACACGTTCAAATACGCCTCAGCCGTCCGCGCGTTCTGGCCCATCAACAGTGGCGCAACTGAGCCTCGGACCTAAACCGGAGCTAGATGGAAGGAAGATAGACAACCTTTTGAAGCTCGACACGGGTAGGGATTTATGTTCGTTGTTTGCATCCTAACCGTGTACTGTAACTGTTTTTCAGATCAATTGAACCTGTTTCCATTGAAGAAGTTGGAGAAATATTTCACAGACCTACGCCTTGAGACGACAAATGCATCTTCCCTTCTGACCTACCTTCTTCAAACGCGCGACGCACTACAACAAGACTCAGAGACGTACAACAGGTTGATTGCGGAGATGGTGAGCGAAGTGCAAAAGAGCAAGGTCGGAAAAGGCCGGGCCGGGGTAAAACGTAGCGGAACGTTGAGTTGAGGAGGTCTAGATGAAGATCCATACTTTCAAGAATTAACTTTGAGCTGAGAGCCTTGGGAGATCACGTGACGTGGTGTCTAGCCACTAGTATACGACGAGAATGAAAATAACAACTTCTGCCTCATAACTTCCTGGTGCAAGCGAATTTATGAGCTTGGAGGTTCTTCCGCTGCGTAATCTGAGCATCGCTAACATAACAGCATGAACGTCGCTGTCTCTGTGTCGTCTACCGTCTCGAGCATATCATTTTCATTCCTTTCCACGGGGGACGTCCGCCAGATATCCGTCAAACAAATAGTCAATCCCGTCCTTCTCGATGACCTGAATCGACCGAACATTGGTGGCCTGTATGATCCCGCTCTTGGACCATGCGATCAGCACGACATGTGAGTAGCCTTACTCTCTGGTGCAACTGTGTAGTAATTGTTCCTGTGCAGTTGTGCGACATGTCATCTCAACTATTTCACTTGTCCTGGACACTACGGTCACATCGAGCTACCATCTCCTGTCTACCACCCTCTATTTATGACAAACATGTACAACGTCCTTCGTGGGACCTGTTTGTTTTGCCATAAATTTAGGGCCTCTCAAACAGCTGTGGGAGCGGTTTCCTTCTTGCTGCTATACACATGGGCTAAAGAGTTCGTTTGGACCATAGGTTTGTAAATATGTCGCTAAGTTACGTTTACTCGAGCGTGGTCTGCTTGAAGCTGCCTACGGTGTGGACGAGATTCAAATCCGATTGCGAGGTGTTGATGCTGAAGATAGTCGAGACGAAACAGAGGAAGAATTTAAAAAGCGCGTCGAACTCTATGTCAACAACCATCTTACTCGTGCATCAAGCAGCAAACGTGATCATTACAAGAATGAACTTGTCTATCGAGCGAGAAAAGAGCTTATACTGGATTTTATTAAGACGTGTATCTCAAAAACGTGCCACAATTGTCGAGCGTAAGTGCCTCCATAGATTTGGCGCGACTTCTTTTTCCGACGCAGGTGTTAGACATGCATATACTTTTCGCAAAGAGGGTTTCACCAAAATCATAGAATATGATCTCTCTGCGAAGCACAAAAATCAACACAAATTACTTGGCCTCAAGCGCCCAGATGTACTCCAGTCTGAACAACAAGCAGCTATGGGTTATTCTTCAAGAGTAGACGATGGAGTACTCGACGAGCTTTATGATTCTTCTGACTCGGAGCCTGAAGGAGAGCTGACCTACTCAGATGAAGGTGACGCAGAGGTGTCGTCTAAGCCTCCAAAGGAGCTTCTCCCGAAGGCGGCTAGCGGCAAGGTCAAGACATTACGCGGACGCAGCGAAAGGGTCATGCCCCCAGAAGAATGCCGAGCTCACCTTCGTCAACTATTTAAAAACTGCTCAGTCATCTGCTCTCTTCTGTTTGGTCGACATGGTCCCTTTGCCCCCCTTTCGCGCCATGGATTATCATTGGCCTCTGCCGATATCTTTTTCATGGATGCCTTGTTAATACCACCAACAAGATTTCGCCCACCCGCAAAAATGGGGGAAACGCTATTTGAAAACCCTCAGAATGAGCTCTTAGCCAGAATCCTCAATACTTCATATCGGTTACGCGACCTGAACATCGACCTAGCAACTGCATCTGCGAAAACATCGACCACAGATGAGGCATCTCGCAAGCGCTTGCTAGGGTCGCTTCTTGAGGCTCTTGTACAACTGCAAGTCGACGTCAACAGCTTCATCGACAGCAACAAAAACCCACAACCACTTCGTCAAGGCAAGCTACCTCCTTCTGGTGTAAAACAAGGTCTTGAAAAGAAGGAGGGTCTATTCCGAAAACACATGATGGTCCGTCTCGTGACGTTCCTATAATGAATGTTAACTTACCCGCGATACAGGGGAAGCGTGTCAATTATGCCGCGCGCTCAGTCATTTCCCCTGATGTCAATATTGAGCCGGACGAGATTGGCATCCCACCTGTTTTTGCCAGGAAGTTGACATATCCGGAGCCCGTCACTCCATTGAACGTCCATCAATGTCGCCAATGGGTGATAAATGGACCAAAAAATTACCCTGGTGCGACAATGGTGGAGTTTGAAGATGGACGCCTACAATCATTGGTGACTCTTTACCGTATATTTAAAGCCGTCTGCTGAGTTTCCGATCCAATGCCAGGATAAAATAACGAAAGAACAACGCCAAGCCATTGCTGATATGCTCTTTACACCCCAAGACGCGAACGGTGGCGCACGCAATGGACTTTCGACGAAAACTCCGTCCATTAATAAGAAGGTATATCGCCACCTGCAAGACGGTGATATCTTGATCTTGAACCGACAACCAACTCTACACAAGCCAAGCATGATGTGCCACAAGGCTCGCATACTTCAAGGCGAGAAAACAATACGCATGCATTACGCGAACTGGTTAGCGCTTATCCTTTTCTTTGTTCTTCGAGTTTACTGAGCTTTTATGCAGTAATTCTTATAATGGTATGCTCATATTCAGCTCCACATCGCACACCTTGGTACTAATCTAATTTTTAAGCCGATTTTGATGGCGATGGTAAATGTGCTCCATTCAGTTATCCTATTTGCCGCTAACTTTTTTCAGAAATGAACATTCATTTTCCTCGTATGTTTATTGACCATGGAGTATTATGACTACTCATAATTATTTCCAGAAAATCCGGTAGCTCAAGCTGAGGCGAGATTTATTGCCGATGCGGACAACCAATACCTGGTACCGACATCGGGGAAGCCACTTCGAGGTTTAATACAGGATCATGTCGTTGCTGGAGTATGGATGACATGCCAAGATACCTTTTTTTCCAGAGACGAGTATTTCCAGCTTCTCTACGGGGCTCTCCGTCCGGAAGGTGGTGAGTCATCAACTAATCGTCTCAAAACCCTCCCTCCTGCTATATGGCAACCGAAGCCCCTTTGGACAGGGAAACAACTAGTACGTAGTTTCTTATTCCATTGTTAGCATTTCCTTACGTTCACTAGATTTCCACTGTACTCTTAAACATCACACCTAATAACGCTGAGGGATTAAACTTGGAGTCCACCTCTAAAGTCCCGGGAAGTCTATGGGGGAAAGGGTCTTCGGAAGATAAGATCGTCTTCCTCGACGGCGAATTACTTCGTGGGGTTCTTGACAAATCGGCTTTTGGTGCCACCGACTATGGACTTGTGCACTCTGTGCACGAGTTATATGGGCCCGCTGTTGCGGGGCGACTCCTTGGTATCCTCAGTCGTTTGTTTACCAAATTCTTGCAGCACCGGGCTTTTACTTGTCGTATGGATGATCTGGTGTTGACTCCCGATGGAGACCAAAGTCGAACCGGTATTTTGCAGAAAAACACAAACCTCGGCATGGATGGCGCCATCGAAAACTTCCCTTCCCTATCTAAGACCGAAAAAGAGGATACTCAAGTCGCTCTTAGGTCCCTCCTCGAGGATGTCCTCCGAGACGATAGTAAAATGGCAGGCCTCGACGTGACCGTCAAAAGTAAACTAGCAAAGCTTACGAAATCGATCGCTGATGCTTGTATGCCCTCTGGACTACTCCGCAAGTTTCCGCACAACCATATGCAAGCAATGACACAGTCCGGTGCTAAGGGTAGTGCAGTCAACGCTCAGCAGATATCTTGCGTTCTCGGTCAGCAAGAACTAGAGGGCAGACGGGTGCCAGTCATGGTCAGCGGTAAAACACTCCCGTCATTCAAGCCATTCGAAACCAAGGCTATCGCTGGTGGGTACGTGGCGAGTCGATTCCTAACGGGTGTCAAGCCACAAGAGTTTTACTTCCATTGTATGGCTGGCCGAGAAGGTCTCATTGACACGGCCGTGAAAACATCTCGCTCAGGGTACCTCCAGAGATGTCTCATAAAACATATGGAGGGAATTCGTATTCATTACGATCACACAGTTCGTGGCAGTGACTCCTCTGTCTACCAGTTTCTTTACGGTGGAGATGGCCTTGATGTTACGAAGCAGAAGCACCTTTTCCAGTTTCAATTTGTGGCAGAAAACCGAAATACTCTTCTCAATCTGTATAGACCGAAAAACATTGCTGGTGCTATCAATGACGAGGATGCGGTGGCTTACATGAAGAAGGTACTGAAGCAACCCAAAGTCCGCCCCAGTAAACACGTCCCGGCTCTGCGCGAGGGTATGGCTCCTGCCCTCGACTTGTTTAATCCATCTCGCTATCTTGGAAGTACATCCGAAAAGTTTGCCGAGTCTATTAATGCGTATTTGGACTCCAACCCACCGACCATCAAGTCTAGAGCCCCCAAAGAAACACATGCGATCAAGCATAGACAACATCCTATGAAATCAACACATTTCCGTCTTTTGATGAACGTCAAGTATCTAAAGAGTCTTGTCGAACCTGGAGAAGCAGTTGGCCTATTAGCATCGCAAGGGTGTGTATCTTCGAGTTTTAAGTTGAAGTCGTGACATGCTATTACTTCATCGTAGAATTGGCGAACCATCGACACAGATGACTCTGAACACATTTCACTTCGCTGGTAAGTAGTCTTCTTCATCCCTAGAGCTTCACCCATCTGTTTTGTAGGCCACGGCGCTGCGAATGTCACTCTAGGAATACCTCGCCTAAGAGAGATAGTAATGACTGCCTCTCAAAAGCCTAAAACTCCATCGATGACCATGGACGTGGAACCTGGCGTTTCGGACGCTGATGTAGCAACTTTCTGTAAGAGGGCCAGCAAGCTGGTTCTTTCGCAGATTGTCGAAAAGGTGACTGTCAAGGAGCGTCTGCGTGTTCAGGGCAATGCACGCCGGACGGAGTTCTCTATCGACCTCACTTTCTATCCGGAAGACGAATATGTTCAAGAATACGACGTCGGTGTAGTTGAAATCCTTGCCGTGTTCGGGACTCGCTTTCCTTCAACATTGAAGCGCGAGATACAACTGGAAATGAAGAAGCTTGATGCTGACCTTAGGAGTCAGATAACCTTACTGGGCAAAGGCAGCGCAAGCAAGGAACCAGCGATAGGAGCGACTGATGCTGATGACGACGGCGAAGAGTCTGTTAGGAACGCACGAGATGCGGAAAGTGAGCAGGGAGATGTGGATATGGATGACGCCAAGAGTGCGCGCCAAAGAAAGGAACAGGCTTCATACGAGTCTGAGGAAGATAACGATGAAGAGTTTGACGACGCTGCGATAGAGGCTGCGTATGCCTCTGATGGAGACGACGAGGCTGACAGTGAAGAGGCTGACAAAACACTGGGACCCGTCACACTTGACGAACGGGTCCAAGTCATTGCAGACAAGTTCATCGCGACCTTTCATCAAGCTTCGAAATTTAAATTCTCTGGGTCAGAATGTTCCTTCCAACTGGATGTAAGTACTTTTTGGCTACTTCAAATACTCTTCTAAGTAGCTTCTAGTTTCCTGCTGATTTTCCGAAACTCCTCTTGGTTGGGATCGTAGAGCGCGCGTGTCGCAAGACCGTCGTTCGTGAGATTCCTGGCATTGTAGATTGCTTCAGACTCGCAAATGAAAAGGGACCTGTCCAGGTTCGTCGACCCATTGCTGCGTTGGAAGTACCTTTGTAATCTAGGGCCGCAGCTTACTACCAATGGGTCCAACTTCTTTGGTATCTGGGAGTTTGCAAATGGGACAGGTGACAGTATTATTAATTACGAAACCATCTACTCCAACGATATCTACTCCATTCTCAAGACCTACGGCGTAGAGATGGCACGCGCAGCCGTTCTGCGCGAGGTTGGCGGAGTATTTAGTGCCTACAAGATAGATGTCGACAAGAGACATCTTGAGCTAATTGCTGATTATATGGTAAGCACAATGGATATAGTCACATGTTCTGATGATGATCATGTTGTCAGACTTTTGATGGGGGATACAAACCATTCAACCGAAAAGGTCTATCAACGAATCCGTCACCACTCTTGAAAGCGTCCTATGAAACCACGGCTGCCTTCTTGTCCGATGCAACTTTGTATGGTGACTTTGATGATCTTTCGACCCCATCGGGCAACATTGTAGTCGGACGACCGAGTTTGACGGGGACGGGTGTATTTGATGTGGTCATGCCCGTCGCCTGACGTTGACGTAGCCTTGTTAGCTTCAGTAGCGTACACGTGGCGAACCAATTGTTTGTCGTTATTATGGTGGGAGCAATTTTCGTCGTCCCACCGCAACGTTGCTTGCCCTCGAGGTCAAGGTGATGTCGGCGGTCCGCTGATCTTCATATTCGTCTCATATCCGTTTGCATCCATCCAATCACCACTGCCATCGTCGACCATCATGGAAATGCGCCGTCGCTCGCCACTACGAGACCTTCCATTGGAACAATTTCTTTCATCCAGCATCGCGAAGACACCACGAAAGTATAAACGTCCATTGTCTCCATCACAGACCCTCCCTTTGAACCCAGCTAAACGCCGCGTTTTGGATGCAGAAGGCATTTTACTTTCCAACAATGTCGCCAAATCATCTCCCTCTCATACTATCCCATTTATACTCTCCAACACGGTGACTCCAACCAGGCCATCGCGACTCGGAACCGAGTACAGTCTCCTCTGATTCTTGTGTAACCGATTTTAAAACACCATATTAGGCTCATTCGAAATTATCCAAGTCCCCAGGGAACGCTGTCCCTCTTAGCGTCCCCCCGGCGTCCCCCTTCCCGCGAACTTATCCATAAGCCGAAAACCGATTCATCCACAGACCCACAGTCTGGGCACTATCCTGGTTTTGACATCTTCCAAGATCACGAACATCGGCGTGGCTCTCCGGTTCCCAGAATCTCCCAATCATCCAGTGGTGATTCTCAGGCCGACAAATCCGAGGACAAGGAGAACGTGCCGATGAAGAGGAGGGCGAAGAAACTCTGCTCGAAAAAGCGTCTGTTGACTGGTCTTGAGGGCTCGGATGCGCCACGTCTCGGCACCCCGTTGCAAGCAACCAAAGTTGCTCACCCTGAGCGAACACCCTTTTCTGTACGCCAAGCTCTACGATGATTCGCTATGCTCCTTTCTGCCCCAGCTGTCCCACGTGGACGAATCCTACCGAGGGAAGCTCTGAAAGGCAACAAACAAGTCATGTTCAGAATATCAGTCGTTGAAGATTCAATGTTGATTGTTGTGAAGGAAACGTCGGAAAGTGTAGGGTGTTATGGAGAATTTGGGAGAGTATGACCATGTTATCGTATGCTGTTAATCGATTTGTACCGTCTCCTATGAGACCGTAATGTTATGTTAGGTTGATACAATTACTTTACTCCCATTGTCAGCTCCCGAAAACGACCAGGTGAGAGAGGATTACATAACGGGACTTGCAAAGTCCACGTAGCTTGAAGTACGCACTGCTCAGCACACGACGCATTGGACCGTTGAGTCAAGATGAAGTTTCCTATCACGACTGTCACTCTTGTCGGCGTCGTCGCCTCGCTATCGTCCGTCGTGAAGGCCCAATTTGGATTTTTTGATCACATGTTTGGAGGCCAACAGCAAAGGCAGCAGCAGCCATCATCACAAACAGGCTCGCAATGGACTGCGCACGCCGAAGCAGGTCCGTACACAATGTATTGTCCAACCTTGGTGTTTACACCATTGCAGTTTCATGTTCCTCATACTTGTGCCCGAGCAGTCTGGTGTGCGTTTCCCGGCCTTTGGAGTGTCCGTGTCCTCGTGCGGAAGATATTCGGTGTGTTGTCCCTGACGCCGAAGATGTACAAGGTGGTACGGTGGTGTGCGTGATGGGAGTGAGCGGATGTGCCGCCGTTGAGCGTCTAGCACACGTGCGTTCGGAATGACGACCCAGGTGTATGTACTATACAAAAATAGGGTATCCTCCGCCGATCTCAAACTCCGCGACGCCCATTCAGAATTATGTAATCAAAGGGTTTGTAACTCGGCACGAAACCATCACTTCAACAGCAAAATGGCTGTTCCCCGACCGACAGTGCGCTTCTCTTTGCCATCGTCTCATTACCCGTCTTACTCCAGGGATAATTCAGTCCAAACTTCCACCGGGTGCAAACCGCATTCTCTTCGTTAAGAACCTCAATTACCAGATCACAGGCGAGGATCTGTATGACCTGTTCGGCCGCTATGGTAGCATTAGGCAGGTTCGCATCGGGAATGAGCCAAAGACAAAGGGAACAGCATTTGTTGTATTCGACGACGTGATGGACGTGAGCGTTGTGTTATCTCGTCAGCGCCGTGTCTTGATCCGTCCTCAGGCAAAGAATGCACTCGATCACCTGAATGGCTTCCACTTGCAGGAACGGTACATTGTGGTTCTTTACCACATGCCTGCCAAACAGGATGCAGCAGCAGCAAAGGCGGACTTGGTACGCAGAGAAGAAGAACTCGCACAACTCAAGAAAAAGCACGATATTGGCGACGACTAGCCATGCACTCACACAGCCAAACTCTGTAGCCACTGCATGCGAATGCTGTCTATATCATGTTTCGGTATCTATTATGCACAAGAGTGTCCTTCTATCTGAAACCATGATTGGGTTTAGAGAAAGCTTGCATGGAAAACGCAATATTAGTTCCAGGCAGTTGTAACAGCGTCCGGATGATCAGCTCAGCCACACTTGGGACACTTCTTGTCTATTTGCGGTGCTGTATCGAGAACCCGTCATTCACGTGTTCTAGAATAGAACAGGTTCCATACCATATTGTTGTGGGTATTGATGGCTTGGTTGGAGATCATCGGTGAGTTGAACAACGTGCACGAGCGAAATACTTACTATTGCCAACATGTCTTGGTGCATTGTGGCGGAAGACAGTTTTGGGAGTGTCTTGGACTAAACTTGCAATTACGAAGATCACATTTGATCTAGACGGCGTCAGCCACATTTCCACGGCACATACAATGACGCACTTCTTCGTCTGGCTGTTTCATTTATGAGAACATGATGAATATGCAGTGCACAAAGTCTTGTCTTACTAGGTTTACAACATGTCCGCACCTGTGGCCAAGTGAACTAAGAGCGTGGAAGCCACAAAGGAAACTCACAATTTATAGGTGTTCCGCACTCTGCCGGTGTATAAAAAGGCATGAGAGCTGGCAGTGGAGGTCGCGTGCGCTACACACCTTCTCCAGTAACACATATTGACAACTGACTGAGGGGGCAACCATGCGGGTCCGTCGTTTTTATACCCTGGTTCTCTCATACTTACACGAGGTCATCTACATACCCGACATGGGGATAGCCAAGTAAGATTGTCTGTTCACGTCATCCAGCCCTACGGTGATTTCAAAGTCGCTCGCACGACCCGGTGCAGCGAATCCTCATGGCAGTGGGACAAGACCAACGCCTACAGGATATTGTTTCCGGAAACGCCCGTGTCGAAACCCGTCGGACTCAGACGAGACTTCCACAACGCATCCACGACGGGGGACCTGCTAACATCAAAGGGCAGTTCGTTGTAATACAAACGCGGGGAACACTGAAACAGGTATCACCGTTGTGTCGACTCCCGGGCGATGAATCTCACCGGCGAGGTAGGGATAGTTAAGCATGTGAAGAGAACGAAACAAATCGTTTGGCCATGCTCTCGCACACGTCTATTTTTTTATTCATTTTCTTTGGTGGCGAGGGGAGACCGGACGGACGAAGTAAACAGGGTGGCCAAGATGGTATTCGAGTTGGAGCATGGCGCATCTTCGTGTGGGACCTGGGCAAGTGTTGAATTAGCTGCCTCACACGATCCTAAAAGTGGGCATCCCGTTCCCGATAGTATAACCTTGAACGACTGCGACTGCTATCTGTACTTCATCTCGCGAAGGAGTTTTGCGATCAACCATGTCCCAGTGCTTCTGAATCAAGCTGGTCACATCATCACTTGCGAGGCTGTCTCAACTATGATCCGGTCGCCCGGTACACGCATCCGAGCGACAAGTCGGATTTACACTACGAGGATGAAACTCATCACGGTTCCTTGTACATCCTCGTCCCCGTTTCACGGTGTCTATCACTCCACCTGCGTTCCTGTCTCGTCATTCCCTTTCGTTTGACTAGCTTCGCCAGCCAGAACCCATGTACCGCGGTGGTTTCATTTTATGTCGTTTAGAGGAATTCGCGTGGGTATGCGTTCGGTCCTGCACGAGGGCCATTGCATTCGTGACAAGGCACGCCAGAATCCAGGGCTAAAAACTCAGTTTCTTCCCCTCCTGATT
>JBBPTS010000082.1:22382-38044 GCA_038094235.1 Fistulinella staudtii | reverse complement strand
TATGTAATCAAAAGGATCGTACAGCAAGGTGATAATCTACAAACTAGATATTAGACACCTCGGTATTGAAACAGGCCCAAGACTCACTAATGCCTTTATTGACCATCGGTCTTTGTTATTCCTCGTCAAGTAAACAAAACCTTGAACAAGCGAAATTCCGACAAGACTGATGACACACTCAACGCCAATCCTGAACAAACACTTGGGGGATGACACGCACGATGTTGAGATAACAAAGCCTGTATCGGTGAAGTGATTGTAAATATGCAATCAAACTCTTCAACAAACCACCGTTAAAACCGATTGGAAAATACTTACCCCAATACATGGCCGTGTAAAATTGACCCACGGAGGCCAGGCCTTCCCCAGCATTGATCACGTTAATCATGGTTGAGGTTGTCACTGCTAGAGGCAATGTGGCACCGTGTTGGCAGTCAACAAATCAAGGAGTGAACAGGTAGGCTTACACCTCAAGGTAGATGAAAAAAGGCAACGAAACAGAGGGAGGCTCCAGGGCGAACCAAAAAGAACTGAACGCAAAAGATCGCGGCTTTTCTAAGTTTTTCGTTGCACCCGCCCCTTGGTGTCATCCGTGTCTGTGGCGATAATAATACGGCGTTAGTACATTCGAATTACCTTGAAACAGCCTAGTCCTCGCGTTTTTGGGAAATTGGATGCCAGGCGCGTCTTCCGTATGTGTGTATATGACCTACTACCCACCCCGATTCATCCGACGGACCTCAGCGGGGTTTCTTGCGCTTATTCGAAGTTCGGGTCCGGGTGAAATACTCGGTATGTTTTCGGCAGCGGCAGATATAGGCGTCAGTGACTGGCCCATCAACATTCAACCGTCAATTATTTTTTTTTACAAGCACGTACTTATGCCGTCACATCAACTACCAGCGCGGCGGCCGCATCATTGCAGTTCCAACGTTTTGGAACACTGGCGAACACGACGAGACTTTTGCAAGGAACTTGCCGGATTTACGTTCACATGTAGGTCCCTGCTGATGCTATCGGCCACTCTGATTTGCGGATGAGCCTTCCGTGCTTCTGTAGAGTGCATTTGCATTTTTCCTTTTTCTGCTGTCTGGCGCGTGAGTTTGCGCTCGCCAGTAGTACGCCGATACGAGTATCGTATGTGGGAATTGTACCAAGCCACATTTTGCAATGAAGCTGTGCCTAGACTCAAGTCGTTCACTTGGTCGCCACACAAGCTTGGATAAGGGACAAATTTGGAATTCTTCTTATGGTTTGATCAAGGACAGATGTGAGTGATGCATAAAGGTGAAGCACAGCGGGTGCGGCCCAAAACAACTTGCTTCCGAATGAGAGGAGCGATATCCTGTATTAACATGAGTCCACTGGGTGTTGATGCAAAGATGACATGATTTCTTCGTTGCCACAAAGGCTGTCAACGTGCCAACTTGAACAATTCTGGCAAGAACCTCTCGCTTAAAGATCGGGCGGAAGTTCCCGTAATTGATACGTGGATCTGTAGTAGAATCGCGATATGAAGAAGTTGAAAAGCCCGCTTTTAGACTACATGCTTGAAAAAAGGGGTCTCTTGAAAGTAATCACGATAAGCCAGTAAGAGGAATATGCGGGAGCTTTACTGTGGGATGACTCTCGGCGCGGCCGCAGCCCAACGCTAGGACATAACGGATCGTACTCGCGAGAAAAACGCTGGGTAATGCGGCGGGGCCGTCCTCGAGGGACATAAGCGCTCGCCAAGGCGAGTAATAGAGTGCTTGGGCGGATTCAGGAGCCTGCACTAGAACTTGATTAATAAACCAGTGTATTGGCAATCAATCCATTTTTCCTTGGACCGATGAATAACTGTAGACAAACTCGCCGTATATCGATGCCAAATGGAACTCCATCTATCTGCAAGTCGTCCCAAAGGCTGCGCGTAGAGTAAATGGTTATAGCGGGCCTGGGAGACAAAGGGGAACTACAGGAGATAACGTAGGCAGCGTTTTCGCTGCGTCGCCTTGGTCGGACCAACAGGTGGGTTACGTTGCAATCCGGAAAGTTGGCGAAACTTGTGGGTACCAATGCAGCAAGCGTTCGCGAGGAGTTTCTGGGTCCTAGAATCTTGAAATGTACCGCATAGAAATGCGCCAGTGCCGTACCGATAAGGCTATAAGACTCTTGAAACGTCAAGAAACACGCCTCAAGGATATGCTAGGCCGGTCAGGCTAAAAATACGTACCCAAAAGTTGTGTGTCCGCTAGAATTTCCCATTTAGCGTTAGCTGTTGTATCGTCGTGCTAAGCAGCTTGTCCGACATATCGGCGCAAAAGTTGCCCAGAATCTGACCCTACGAATCCCATCCGTGAACGCTAACACTTCCGAAATAAGCTGTCAATTTGGCATTTGGTGCATTGAATGGCTTACATGAATTCAAGATCCATACTGTCCCGTCATCAGACACATAGTGAGACAGTGAAATGCGATGCTATATTGATGTTCCCCGTTTTCATACATATTTGGAGACAGAAGGCCCAGGCTTGTCCTAGATGAGTCTCGGCTGCAGAGAATTTGGGCTCGCGTACGGGTCAATGACGGGCCACAAGCGAAAGTCCATAATTGTGTGCTAATCCATGCCATTGATCCTTGATCGATCAGTAAAGACATGTACTAGTCAAATAAATCGGTGCCGTCTAGCAGAAGAACAATGAAATCCAAAGCCTGGTGCCTTATTCCCCATCTATGGGCGACTCCGCAAAGAATTCTGCCAAAGCATTCATATCGTGAGGTTTCGCGACAGTATCAGAGAGCTTGACCAGAGAAGCGATAGTAGTGTCTCCGGATCCCGAAGTCTGCTGTTTGACCTTGGACAACAATTGCTTCGTGGCCCAGTCAAAGTAGGCCGATCTGCTCGTCTCCCATGGTCTCTTTCCGGGATCCGTCAAAGGTAGCTGAGTCATTGCAGCAGTAGACTCCGGCGTAAGGACCGGGAGAGATGAAATGGCCGAGAACATCTTTTCCAACTGTTCAGGGACTTCGCCCATCTCGAGCAATTTGGGAGATCGAAGGAACGACAACTGGTCTTGCCGATGTTCGCTCCTACGAGCCTGGGCGGCGGATGCTCTAACAGATCGAAACAACAAGCGTTTCAAGCGTCGTTGCTGTTGACACAGAAGAGTTGGGAGGATAAATTGCATGATATGCCGAAACTGCTAGATTAGACTTACTGCATCGATCTTTTTTCGGAGTTCGTCAATCTCTGACATGAGTTCCGTTTCCCTCTCCGGCGGATAGGTTAGATCAAGACCCTCTTGATGGGGTACAACAATGGGTAAATCGGCAGGGATCGCAAAGATGTTGCGCAGGGACCAGGTCTCGAAGAAGTCAAAGGCGATGTCTGTATGATACTCTAATAGCGTCTGGAATGCAACCAGCCCTTGTTCAACCTCCTGCGTGCTGTCCCAGTCTTGGTTGATTCTTTGTTCACGGTCAGTTGCCCAGCGAAACAGGAACTCTTCGAGACCGTCAACAGCATTGGTGATGGCTTCGTTTGCAAAATTGATTATATCGTCGAGGAGAAGCTGAGGAGAGAAATGGAGGATTTCAGGGAGTAAGATGGAAGGCACCGTCGGTCCTTGCACGCTCATCGTCGTCGCGTCGACGATGCCCAGCAAAATATGAGCATACAACGCGTCTCCGCTCCACCACCAGACTTGGCGCCACATTTACTGCCTAAGTTACTACGTTGCAGTCTCTATCATGGCCAACAGCGACTGGACCATTGATTCCAACGAAGCGCTCGTACTTTCCTTGGGTAAGTGTCGAGGGTTTACTCGTCAAATACGCTGCATGTATGACATGTCTAGTACGCGCGCAGGAAGACAAACAGGTACTTGACGATAATAAGTCCTTTGAGGAGTTCCACCCAACATTTACATATCCTGTGAGCATTAGTACTCCTCAAATTTTCTAAAATTTGATCCTCACAGATATCAAATAGATATACGGGGAAGACGAAAAGATTTATGGTTACCAGGATCTTGTGATTGACGTACGAACCTTATAGCATATCTTGTCTGACAAGGCAACTAACACGCACATAGCTCCGTCTCGCATCCGGTTCACTGGCGCATTTCTTGTCAATCCAATACGCAGGAAAGCTTCCCGCATCGTCAACAGTGGATGACGTCGAGAGTATCCTTAGCTCATTCATACCTTCTGGTGGGTGTCTTCCCTGAAAGTATGTTGTCAAAATATGTATAGAACCGTTCAGGATATGAAACGGAAGAAGATGCGTTTCTTGCTCGTGTCGAGAAGGACGCCACATCTTTTCACCCTTTCGGAAAATGTATCCATTCATATATGCGCCCTGCACTAAATGCGCAATTAGAGCAAAGTAATGCAGAGTATGAGGTATACCACGTGAGCTCTAACCGTATACCATTCTGTTCAGCTGGCTGAATGTTGTAGGCTACCTTTCAAGATCCTGGGTTCCAGGAGTATCACAGGAGAATGCAAATATTTATACTGCTATATATCGAGGCTGGGTCATATATCAACGAAGAGGAGGACGGCTGGGAATTCGCAGTGTTGTCAGTGGATTTTTTTTCACGATTTTCGGATAAATGTGACAGTGCTGGTAGATATGAAAAGCGGAAGCGGAGAAATGGAGCCACGACATATCATTTCATGGGTTATTCATCGTTGTACAACTTCTACTGTTTTCCAGAAAAAGTGCGCTTGCGATTGAGGTGAGTGGACATTACTCATCTAGCGCACCCTGTCTAATTCGTATACGAACCAAAGCCAGTTTGTTATTCTTCCCCCATATCAAAGGCAAGGTCATGGATGTAAGTGACAATTCAATGAACCTAATTTGCTACTAACATCTCCACATAGCCGAACTGTATACTGCCATCTACAATTTCGTTCTGTCGCGTCCCGACGTTTCTGAACTGACCGTGGAAGACCCGGCTGAGGCTTTTGAGGACTTGAGGGATCGCAACGACTTACGAATGCTACTTGCCAATGAACGGTTTATGAACGAAGGTTTCGCATCTCAAAGTGCGATGGCCTCCCATGGCGGTGGCCGTGTCCAAAAAGCTAGGTCGCACGTACGGTCCATTCCGAAATCTGGTCCTCGGGGTGTGAATGGCCGAGGGAAAATGGGACCGCCTGTGGACAGAGCATGGGCGGAAAAATGGCGCAAAGACCTCAAGATCGCTGGCGTAATGACCCTCGTTCCCTGGTGATGACGTGGATATCTGACCAACGTTGCAGCGCCAGTTCCATCGGCTCGTAGAGATGCTTATCATGCTACATCTCGACTCCATGGACGTGCAATGTGTAAAGGCGTTCCGTCTACAGGTCAAGGAACGCCTTTACCGCTTCAACTTTGTGAGTGACATGATAACTTCTTGCGTAGTGTGCTCAGGTTTCGGTTTAACCCCAGGAAATCCTGGCCCAGATGGAAAAGGAGGAGCGGTTACAGAAATTAGAAGAGACTTTCCAGAGTGTCCAAGAAGACTATAAGAGGCTTTTAGCTACTGTCCGATGAAGATCAAGGAAACGCTTTTCCTCCCAAATGCCTGAGCTAACGAGTGCATATAATTCCACGATTGTCTGAATGAAAGCGAGATTAACAGTTAATAGTACAATAAATAAGAGCACGACAACGGTAGTGATACACAAAATCTAACATGAACATGTCAAAGCCGGAGATAAGTGATCCCATCCTAAGAGTGTAAGATCAAGAAAAGTGGAAAATTCCAACCGTGTTACCAAAACCAGCCACACCCACTGAATACGGCACCTGGAATGCTACAACGCGTGTGAATGGCAGCCGAGGATAGTCCTGGTTGGTTGATCGGCCTGTTTTCGGTGATGAGGATGAGGATGAAGTACGATGGTTGTCGGATAGAGAGGACATCACAGACCCTCTCATCACGGATGTTGCAAGCTCGTAGGACCAGCACTCCCATCGATCCAGAGCGGCAGTCGTTAGCCCTGCGCAAGGCGTTGTCGAGGTGGAAGAACAGGCCATGGTTTTACTCCCGCCTTGCGAACGAGATATACGCCGTATACCTACAACACTGCCCCCCACGACATCCCATCCACCTCGTTCGGAGGTTGCCTCACCAGCTTTGACCACTGTGACGCCTGTCCGGATTGACGAACGATCAAGCGGGCCGAGGGAGCAGCCCATCTCGCACTCATCCACCGGAGCGAGTGTATCAGATGGGCGGCGCAATAACTCTTTCTCGGATGCCCTCCGAGGTAATCTTCCGTGTCCTGAAACAGGAAATGAAGAGGTATCGGGGTCGGACGACGTGCTTGAGGACGAAAGCCTTCTCGGAAACGAAGATTGGGATGTGATACTGCTGCTTCGGGAGCGCCGCCCCGAGCCAAGAACGGTACCCGCTTGAGAAGAACTTTTCGGACAAGAGCAGCGTCTTGATTGCGAGGGGAAATAGGCTCGATAAAAAATGATAGCATGGCCGACGGACAGGGCAACCACAAGACTATCGATAGGAAGTTCCCCGCATAGGTGGCAGCTTTCCGAACCGATAGGCGAAAGCCGTAATTGATCGATCGTTCCATGGGGCTCATCTATAACCAACAGACATTCGGAAGAAGCGGCATCCCATAATGAGATGACGCCAGCGTCGGAAGCTGCAACGATGATAGTTTGTTCACTATCTGCAAGTTTGACTCGACTAACATACACCTTTGCCACGTGATCAATTGGGTTGCCACCAAGCAGATTACACCGAAAGTATGGCAATTCTTGAGTATCCTTGGTTCCTACCACTTCTACTGAACCATCGTCCAGGGAGAAGATCGCGAGGAGACAGCCCGTTGATCGTACTGACACGATACTGGCTCGGACCACAGCGGAAGACGAGACCGGTTTGATGGGGGATGAGGTGTGAGATAGACTTTTCCATTGCGCAACAGCCCCGTTCCCATAGCATGCAAGAATGGCCGGAGCTTCACGTAGCGGTGATGCTTTCTGCTTTGGGGTGGTTGAACATGCAGTAGAAAAGTAGAGCTCTGTCACTCCGGAAGTGTTGTTGGAGAGTACTAATGGCTGGGATGGTTTGATATCCTTCTCGAAGATAGCACAAACATGAATGGTTCCGGAAGCCGTCCCAAAGGCGAGGAAATCACCATTATCGTCGAGCGCGAGCGCAGAGACGGTGTCGGTGGCAGACGGATTGTACGGTCTCACAACTACTGGTTCCGCGTCCTTGGTGCGCCAAAAGCTCACTTCGTTCTGCAGACCCACTGCCGCGATAGCTCGTCCGTTTTTGCTGGTTGTCAGCAACTCCACGTCTGTAGCGAAACCGCGTGGCAGTGTCGAGAAATGAATGTCGTCACCAAGAGACGTTTCAACTTGGTCCGGCGCTGCCTTTCCGTCATCTCGGTTGCGCTGAGCCTCCAACAGCTCGGCATCCTTGAGTAGATAAAGCAACAGCGCATAGAGGGGAAGAATTGTCAACGCCATGGGAACCGGGAGAATTTTGAGGAGCCAAAACATCATTGCCAGCGTTGATGTTGAAGACCGAAGGCTATGTTGAACGCTCTGACTGACTGTACCAGCTGGTTGGAAGGCAACAATGGTGGGTACCTCTATCCGCAAATGAACCAGCCTATGTTCCTCAGGATTGAGAACTTTCCACAACCGCCAAGATGGATCTTGAGTTTGATTGGGTGGCTGCTTGGTAAACATGGGAAAGGTAGGGGAGAATGTGACACCGAGATCGGTATCATCGTACACGCTTGGGCGGGTAAGCGCATAAAGCGTGGCAGTGGTTGCCAAGAGCTAGTATCAGGTGAGCGCTGCACTCTTCAGAATAGTAAGGTGAACGAACTGACAAGTAAAAGACTTATATTTTTGGCAGCGCGACCCTTGAGCATGACCTTAAGTTGATATGTAAAACCTTGCTGCCAGGAGGCCGGAGTTGAAAGAGGAGTTTCCTGCTGTAAGTTAACAACACCCGGGGTCAAGCTTGGGTTCTGCCTAATCAGCTCGTCCAGCTTTGCACAGATTATCAGGAAACCAGAGAACTTGGAGACGGACAAAAATGCTTACCTCTAACCGCTGGATATCAATTGATAATACAGCTAAGAAAAATGTGTGGGCAAGGAACCAGTGAGCCACGAGAACCACAACTGCGAATGTGCAAAACTGGCTTATGGCACCAGTAGAGCACCGAGCGATGGTCCCCAGAACGCAGTTGTAACCTACAACTTTTAGCGTATTTGATGCCCCAGCACGACTCAACCCTTCTGCTATTCTCTCTTTAACAGGAAGGGTGACAGATGTCTTTGTGACAGCATCGACCTGTCAAAGACAGATAAGCCAGAAAACTAGAACGGTGGGCTGTTCTAATACCAAATTGAACATATTCTCCGCTCCAACAAAGATGATAACGATAGGAAGTAGACTCCTGCATCTTACCATGAGAATGCAATATACACTGAAAACGACTCAACGTACCATGGGACCATGGTGACTTTGAAGCGCATTAATGAGCAGACGCTGAGACTGGTGACGGTACTAGCAGCAATCTCAAAGAGGGCCGTAAAGGTCAAGCCAACTCTTGTGTGTACTCCATTCATGCGCTTCATAGACCTCCTGACATAGACAAAAAAAATTCCGTATGCAAGATAAACAAATGAAGAAATGGATGAGAAACCATGTTTTTTCGAAAGACCATGATCGTACTGACAAGCATCAAGACGCGCATCATGAAGGAGGAAGTAAAACTGACCTCGAGAGCGATGAGTGTTGGCTCAATTGTCTCGGTAAAAGCGTCATTGCCTTGAGTGAGATTCTTCAATATATCGAGCCAGTTATCGTGGCTAGCTTTGTCCAAGCAGTCAGATTCAGGGAAAACGAAGGTATGCACAAGAAATTCAGCGGCATCCATGCCCCTTTCAAGAGTCCGCCCAGCAAGAACCATCTGAGGTGTGATGGCGATTCCGGCTACGGAAGCGCCGTCATAATTTTTGAGCGTGCTTCGGATATTTACATCCGATCGAAGATATGCTTCATCGTGACTCCAAAATGCGAGGGGACTGAACACGACACAGTCACTTTCATCGACCTCAAGACAAGGCACACCCTGGGATTTGACACGTTCTAATATTCGTTGCTCAAGCTGCAAGGCGGACATTAAGGTTTCGGTGGTCAAAGCACCAGCATCATCAGGGGGATTACTGTGGACCAAAAGACGTTCGACTCGAAGTGTACGATCGGAGCCACAGCGTGCGCGAATGAGTTCATCTTCAAGTATTTGAATGTTGGATTGACCCTGCCAAAAGTTCTGGAGGTCACCAAGGGCGTTGCTGCCAACGGCAAGGTACTCGGCAAGGAATGAATCGACGACGTTTGAGGTGGACGCAAGACGCGAATACGATGGTGTGGACGAGTAAATGGCCAGTGCAGGGTAGGACAGAGAGGTGATGACTACGGCGGACACGAGAATGAGACGGATTTGATGAGTCGCACAGTGTCTGTATGTGGGTTAGGAATCCGAGCATTCGGGATGAGCGCAGACGCACATTCCAAAAGACCGCAAAGATGTGTCTGCCAATGTGCGTATTCGTTGGTAGGCGATGGTGGTAGACGAGAACCAGCCTTTTGTTTGTCGTGCCATGAACTGCGTAAGTTATTCAAGCCGCTGAGGGCATGCTACAGTGCACAATGGTCGTCCGGTGAAAAGAGTAATAGACTTTGGAATGACGCTTATGGGACGCATGCATACCCTCCGTAAATCACGTGACTATAACTAACATTGAGCTTTTTGTTTTCGCAAAACTGCGGCAGCCGTGAAGTCGATTCCATTGCGTAGACAACCAATAAAATATCTTATATCGTGTAGTATATCATTGTTCTCCGTGCTTTTCGTGTTAAAATCCCACGTCGTCGTCATCTCCGGGAAGCTTGCGAAAGTTGCACCAGGCCGTGGAATCGTGTACGATAGCTGTCAGCGTATAGCAAGATAACCAGCCCACTGACAAAATCCCTGTCATCCGAACCATATGAGCATCTACTTGTACGCACGGAAAACATTCTTACCAGCTCCGCACTAGGGAGCGGATGGGGTAATCGAGGACCTTTGGAATGCTTGTCTGGAAGAGCGATGGCCATCTGTCGGTAACGATAGCCTTTGGGTTTGTCAGAGCACGAAGACCCTCGGGACCACCTGTCGCATGGTTAGAAATGCCACGTTATTCACTGATCGTATCGACTCGCCAAAACGCCCATAACCACTCGCTTTTGTTCCCCCAAATGGAAGGTCCTGGCTATAGGGCAAACTCATCTAAACATCAATATGAAATGACGGTAAACGGACCTACTTCAACTGTGTATCATGATCAACAACCTGATCGGCAATCAATAATAGACGCTTACATAGAACACTCCGAAATCGTTGATAGACACCATTCCACATTCCAGCTCCCGGGCGACTTCCATGCACAGGTCCTGATGCGGCCCGAAGACGCTAGCTCCAAGACCATACCTGGTACCATTTGCTATTTCGATTGCCTCTGCGATATCATCGTAGCGGATAAGCAGGGCAACTGGCGCAAATACTGATGTGATGGGTCTGATCGTTAGCATGGAGAAAACCCCTTAACGATCAGCTCACGTTCTGTCTGCGCAATCCTCGACTTGGGATCGACATCACCGAGTACGGTAGCAGTAAAATACGCATTGCCAGCGGAAGAAGGATGGAGATATTGCTTTCCCCCAATATCCATTTGGGCACCTGCTTCGTGGGCTTCGAAAATAAGGTTTTCGAGCGTATCGAAGTAGTCATTCGTAAGCATGCTCCCGCAATCGACTGTATTGATGAACCCCTCTCTCGACGGTGCCAAAACAGAACCAACGCGCAACTTTTTAGATCGCTCCGTCAATGTTTCGTAAAGTTCATCATACTGTTCCGAGTGTACGATTAACCGCTCAATGCCGATACAGTTTTGACCAGCATTTTGACTGACAGAAAAATTAGTTGCATGATCAGCGTTCCGTAGTCGACCAAACTTACAAAACACCCCGCATCCAGACGCTTGCCCACTTCTGAATATCAGTGTCAGGGAGAATGATAGCTGGGTCTTTGCCACCAAGCTCCAGCGTTACAGGGGTAAGGTGTTCTGTTGCAGCCATGGCTATCTAACGACCCATGAGCAATTCATAAGGGACATATTCAAGACTCTGTACCTTGCGCCCAACGTTCTCGGAACCAATAAATGTGATATGTTTAATCAGAGGTGACCTGGTTAATATCTCTGCCTTGTCGGGCCAACAACAGACTGTCTACAAATAAACTTAAACATGGAGAATGAACCAGGGATCTCTACATACCTGGACTATATCGGCGTCGTGACCACAAACTTCCAGTGCCTTGTGAATCGCCCCAACAAACCAGTCGGTAGACCACACGACGTGTTCCGAACACTTTAGCACGATAGCATTACCAGCAAAAATGGACGCAATGATTGGCGACCAGGCGTTGTGCAGTGCTGCCAATTCTCATTAAAAAAAAACACCACACAACCATGCCAGCTCACATCCACTCACGATAATTCCAAGACACGATGGCGCTGACTACACCCTTGGGCTCATACACAACTTGCGACTTCTTGTAGCTTAGCAACAAATTTGAATGTCTCGTTTCAGTTCGTAACGCGCGTTCTCCGTGGTTAATCAACCATTCTAGCTTTGAGCACGTTGTCAGAATTTCACCAAGGGCGGCGTCAATCACTATAGCAAACTATTTCATTCCTCGTTTCTACTCGGGGCGCACTTGGCTTACAGGTCTTCCCGGTATCACGGCACGCGACCCTCGCACAAGCTTCTTGGTTTTCAACGAGCCACTTGAGCAAACTCCGCATTACCCTGCGTCGCTGTCCAAAGGTGGTTTCTGCCCATGAGACCTGTGCTTCCTTTGCTCGCTGTATCTTGGTCTGGATTTCGCGCTCGTTGTCCGCGATAATTGTCTTGATGTGGAGCGAGTTCGCGGGATCATAACACGTAATATAATCTCTTCCACCCATAAAGTGATGAGGGAGGAGGTCGGGTTCAGTAAGATGCGACTTGAGGTTCGCCTTGTGAATCCTCAGAGATTCCCATTGGGGGTCTGCAGCCTGAGAGCACATCAGACTGGTGAAATAATGCAAAATAGATGATATACTTCGGGCACATTGTGTCTGAAAGGGACTGCACTATTGTGGGCCTTCTGGTAACGATCGAAAACTAGCCAGATACCGAAGGCCGAAAACACTGTCAGTAAGTATAAGACCTCGAGTACACTAGCCTTTGGGTCGTTTTCGAGCCACAAGTTGAGCGTGCGCAGTGGATGAAAGATTGCATAAAGAAATGAGGGCATCGCTGCTGCGAGTTGCGCACTCAGCAAAGAAGAGCAAAGGACAACGTCGAAACTCGAACTAAACGCGTCGAAAACCCGAAAAATCCCCTTCAAAACGCGACCACGTGACCCGACACCATATACGACTGTTACAAATAATGTGAGTTGTGATTGTCGGACAGGTACAGGTACAGGTACAGGTAGTAGTAGTTACAGATAGATGACGGTTACTGATACACAGAGATCATATGGAAAGGAGATCAATGACTACGAAAAAACTGCTGGGTCAAGCACTCATTATGCCGTCATCACGATATTGACTCACTTGGAAGACTTCAAGCGGAGTCCTCTAGGGTGACCCATATGGTGTTCACGTATGTGTCGTGAAAGGTTTTTCCGCACGATGGTTTTGCCACAATTACCCCACAGACACTTCAAATCGGAACTTTTTACACCATGGAGATTCCTAAGATGATTTGCAATCGACTGGCACGAGATTGTCGAGACACAGGCGTGATCACCCCAGTGACAGACGTGCATATCTGTGCACGAATGGCTAGATCCATTGGCAGGGCTCGCCATCGCCTGTTATCTCATTCAATTTGGCCGTCGAATGCAAAGCACGGAGTTATCCACGTACGTCGCAGTCTCCGCCATCATCATCACAATCACCATCTTCCCCATGATTCAATGCGGCGTCCACTGTACGTTTGTACGTCGCGTAATTCGGGTCTAGCGCATGTTCCAATTCGCTTCGATACTTGGGCATCGATCGATGAACGGTGGTAAAAAAAAAATTGTTGTATCCACCCATAAAACACCTCGTTTCTTATAGTACGGTCAGAGCTCCAGGATGGTTTGACCGTGGGGATGGGGTGCAAAGAGACACGGCACATCTGGAGCGCGGGGAGACGCACAAACATACCGATATGGACCATGTCAGGTGGGTCAATGAGGATAGAATCCTAAAAACGATATTGATGCGATAACACGGCTCCCAGACAACGGAGATTGGGGACGTACGTCGGAGGGATAAGGAGATTCAACCGGTCACCGCCTCACCTCTCCAGGCACGGAGGGAGAGTTGAGAAGACTGGATGTTCTCCAGGGTGCGCGGGTGAAGAGGGGTCACATTTCAACGCTCCCTTCGATAAGTTGCTCTATGATGGAGTGCTGAGCCAGAATTTCGATGTGGTTATGTTTGGCTTCAGCGACTAATGCTAGACATCGAAAATACCGTCTCCATATGTGGATTCCAAGCCCTTGCACGTGTGACGGCTCATCATGGGCCAAAACAGGAGAGTAAGAGGCTCATACATGGGCTTGCGCTCGGAGATGGTGACGAGATTCCTGCAATTTTCAGGCGGGATGCTGCAGACGAAGCTCATATCGAGCCTGATCAGTTATAACGTTTGTGAGCCACTCCATAGTAACTCCAGATCGTAACTTACAATGCATGAGTTGAAAAGACGGCCTCTTCTTTCCAGAGTCGCAGACATTGAAAAATCAAAATCGCTAACCACCTGTGAACTTGAAAAGAACGCGTAAACCCAGGCGAGTATACTGCCTGATTGGACGAAATTAACCAGTTCGATATTTCGCCTGTCTTGAGGTCAGAAGTCTTGGATACAAGTGAGGCCAAAGACCAGAGTACCGCCTTTAGACCTTTCATCTGTTGTGATTCATCTGACATCGTGTCATATCTGGCATCCGATCAGTAATCACCAGCGCCCATCCCCCTACCCATTTACATGGCCCATTGTCCACCAGACCTTGACTGACTGACGAAATGGCAGATGTTAGTCACGCAAGTCTTGGTGAAGAGGCTGACTGCAGTAAATGCTTACCATCTAAGCAGGGAGATCAAAGGGTGGCAATTGCATGTATGCCTTGCTAAATTTTTGCAAGATTCATGCAGCCAGCTCCGAGCAGGATAATCCAGAGCTCTCGCTCGCGACTCCACAAAGTTTTCGATGGCATCATACTCAACGGCTTGGATTTTCCGGCGCCACGACGGATGTGGCGGACACTGGAGTAAAGTCCAAGGACCTGATACATACGTTTCCATTCCACTGGCAATTACTTCGGATTCGGAATGCAAAGACAAGTTTCACTGGTATTGGACAGAGTGCTGGCCAGTTAGACGTTCATGCGCTCAAGACCGGGTTGCCTGTCGACCAAGATTGCTGGCTGGGTGTCATATCGGAAATACCGAGAGAAACAAGTTTCCAATGTCGCCCCTCGAGTCCGAGTCGGATTTGTCACGCAGCGGAGTAAGTAGAAATGACCGATCCGAAGCCTTGGTGTTTGGTCAATCTCCGCACCAAAGACGCGAATTTGAAGCTTCAAGTTGAAGAGCCAAGGCGGTATTCCTGGTATGGCCCGTCTGACTGTCAGGCTTCGCTTTATTCACTAGAAATAAAGGCCATCTGCTCCAGTGCTACTACAGGTTGTCATGGAGTCTCGTGAAGAGTTCGGGCTTTTGAGTTACATTCGCTCGACAAGACGTCGACAACGTGTATAGGTCAAATCGTGTTAATGAGGCAGTCGATGACTCGAAATACTCCCAGCTCTAGGCTGCTCGTAATTTGAATTTGCATGATATCTCTTCGGTTGAATGGCACGTTGTTCAAGCTCGGCCTGCAAGATGTATGTATTTCGCCACAACCTGAACCATCCAAAGGTACTATTTTGCATACTTTAAGACTGGGTCTTGGTTGAATACTTCTCTCGACTGGAGTGAGTGTTTCAACCGTTTAAATATAGTGATACATTTTGCGCAAGATTGGCAACAGTGTGCCATTCAATGAACTACGTCAAAACTACTCGTACAGGAGAAGTAACAACACTTGTTGGGGTGGTGAACTTGGCACTCAAACACTTGAAATCCGAGTACTATAGATTGTAACTGGTAAAATGTAAGTTTAGGCAATATCGTTAGATATCAGGTGGTGTTCCCCATTCCTGGAATGACGGAGGTGGCACTCCCGAACATGGCGTACAAAATTCTTACGCTTGCGAGTCATAAAACAGCCATCCCACCTGCATTCGACTGGGATAGATTCCCCCATGCCTTTGATGTCATGCATGTTTTTGAAGTGGGATGGAACACCTTGGCATGAAACGACAACACCGCAAATTCCAGAGCCATCTTCGTTGTTCCATTGACACATAGCCCCCTGACAGGACGGTTGTATGATGGTCGATGTCGTCTGTACCGAGGTTACTTGCTCTTCTTCAGTCTACATAATCGATCACTGAGACATGGTTGTTCGACAGTGCAAAGACTGCCTACCTGTCCCACAAAAG
>JBBPTS010000082.1:0-12836 GCA_038094235.1 Fistulinella staudtii | reverse complement strand
GTATCCAATTTCCTGATTTCCGAGGTGGTTCTGTCTGGCTCTGCTGCCCTCGTACACAGCACCTGCCTCCCTCTCAGCTGCTTTGACGTCAGCAATCTCCTGTTCTCTTGCACTAAGCGGCTTGGGCACGGCCAACTGTCGTTTGTGAGCAGCGTAAGCTTCCGATGTGACATCCGACTTGGCTGTTGCGAATATGCTGTCGGTGAACACGGTTGATCCGAGGGATTTCATGAGCGCATTGCGGGTCGAAGCGTAGAGCATCTAAACAACTACATTGTTGATCGTTGGGCAGCGGGATGAGATCAAAACTCGCCTTTTGCCTGACCTGGGCCATATCGGGGACGTAGCTGATAATCAGCCACTCTGCTGGTGGGTTGTCCAGCCGTACAAGGACGTAACAGGGAACGTTGTCATCCAAACAGTTTTGGAGAAGAGCGAGATCATCGTCAAGGGTACCGGAGACGTCCACTGACGTGACTGGTACAAGTGACTCTGCGACGAGTACGGGACCCAAGGTGAGGCTCGCGCCCATATGATGGATGGGGCTTCGCACCGTTGTGAATGCCAACTTTGATGAATCGGACGCTCTTGGTCTCTACTGCAGCAGAAAAAGTCTGGGTTAGTTCCTCGGATACTCCAATGCCGGAGATCGCAGCCATGAGGGCGTGCACAAATGAGGTTCAAGTTTATCCGGTGGTCGACTTGAACTAAAAGGTCTCGTCTCAGGAATGCAGTTCAGTCAGTGTGAGCGAGGCCAGCTCCATTACATGCCAATGAGAGAAAACTCTACGGAGGTGGAGATCTACGTTATACATTATCATGATGTACCGTTACAGTTCACTATAGATGCAACATAGGTAAGTCGTACAGCAGATCGCTGGAAACTCGAACAATCAAAAATATCCGTGAAATGATCGACATTAGTGGGTGTAGCCTGTAGCTTCATTGCATCCCCAACGAGCCCATGAAACTCGAGAGATCCAAGCCTTCGTACTCGTCTTCTGCTGGGAGATCTTCGAGACCTTGCAAGAGGTTCTTCTGACTGAGAGGTCCAGTCGTTTCCTTTGCTTTCTTTGTCTCCGTGACCGCGTCTTCCTCCGACGTTCGTTTAAAGAGATCCAGAACGAGGTCGGTGTCCATGGATGATAGACCAGAATTTTGTTGGGTGACAACCGAGTGAGCAATGTTAAGCTTAAATCGTTGCAATCTGTATGATCGATGAGTAGAGAGTGAAGTGTCAGGAACACGATACATACCCCATGATTTTTTCCTCCAAAGTTCCTTTTGTGATGAGTCGATAGACGTTAACAACCTTCTTCTGGCCGATACGGTGGGCTCGGTCCATGGCCTGCAAGTCTTTCATCGGATTCCAGTCATGTTCCACAAAGATGACCGTATCAGCTCCAGTCAAGGTAAGCCCTAGCCCTCCGACGTGCGTAGTCAATAGAAGACAATCGATACTCGGATCCGAGTTGAATGTTTGGACAATGGCATGACGCTTGTTAGGATCTGTCCCACCGTCGAGGCGCATATACGTCACCGATGGCATGTGCTGCTTGAACAGATCATTTTCGATGATGTCTAGCATCTGTTTCATCTGACAGAAGATGAGGGCACGATGTTGTGAGAATGCCCCACTAGGCGATTCTGAAATCCCCTCGTTGGGCTCCGCTTTCCCTCCTTCGGCGGAAACTACGGACATACCCCCAATACCACAGTCGCTCAAAAGTTGACTGGGAATGCGGGTGAACGAGGTCCAAAGCAGAGTGTTTAATTTGACCCACCGTAGTGCTTGTAGCTTTGGCGCGTGCTGAATATCGCACAAGTTGTCAACACTATATCCAACTTTGGTCAGGGCTGCTACAACCGCGTCACCGTTGGTGCTTAGAACGAGTGAAGGATGGTTGCAGAGCTTGCGGAGGTATTGTAACGATTGGAAAACATGTTTCTGTCCGCCGTCCTTTTCGGATTTCCCTTCGGTTGTTGAATGGATGACATTTTCGACCTCGGCTTTCACATCCGACTTTGAGAAATCGTCGTAGAGAAGCTTCTGTACTTCTGAGAGTTCACAATAGTAATCCTGAATGATTTTTGGGGGTAGATCATTCAATACGTCTTCTTTTAGACGGCGGAGCAGGAAGGGTAGGACTTGTTTATGCAATGCCTCTAGCGCCAAAGCCGCTGGGGAATCTAATCTCAGCGGCGCATAACAGTGTGGCAACAATTCACTCACCGGCTTCACCCGTCTTCGCTCTCCCATCTCGACCAGAGAGAATGGGTTTGCTAAATCGTTCATTGAACGAGGTCTCCGTCCCAAGGAATCCTGGCATCAAAAAATCAAACAAACTCCATAGTTCCAGCACGTTATTTTGGATCGGAGTCCCTGATAGGATCAATCGATGTTGGGCTTGGATAGCTTTAACCGCCTTCGTCAACTTCGTTTTGGCATTCTTGATAATATGCCCTTCGTCAAGAATGCAGTACAGCCAGTTGATATCTTCCAAGCTCCCGATGTCGTTACGAACGACCTCGTATGAGGTAATCACAACGTCCATCGCAGGCAGTTTTGGGAGCAACCTTGATCGTTCTTTCGAACTACCAGTGTAAAGAATAGGTTGAAGGTTTTCCGCGTATTTCAGGACCTCGTAGTACCAGTGCCCAGTGAGTGTCGGCGGGCAGACAATTAGCGAAGGGAGATGAATTGAATCGGGAGACTCTGTCTCTTCGTATTTCTTGGTGCGTTCGGCATGTTTACTTGCTAATATACAAATTGACTGAAGTGTCTTTCCAAGACCCATATCTGCAAATATAACCATCAACCGGAAAACTTGGTTCGTATAAGCGATGAAATCTACTTACCGTCGCAAAGAATGCCATGCAGTTGATATTTTGCGAGGAAGGCAAGCCAGTTGACCCCCTCTTGTTGGTACTTGCGTAGCTCTGCATTGATCTTGACGGGGATTTCATAGCGTTCGACTTTGGTTCCATCAAGGAGTTGCGTCAGGAACTGCCTTTCCTCTTGTCGACGCTTAAGCAGCTCCTCAGGGAAGCCGGGTGGCTCGGGTAAACCAGCCTACATATACCGTTTGAATGGGGTACTTTTGAATAGAGTGCATTTACCTCTAACGGAACCATCTTAACTAGCGATGCAAATGTGTTTGTTGCCGTCGATCGGATGTCGTCGTCCGCGTCGCTCATTCTTCCAAGCACAGGAACAATTAGAAATATGATATAGGGGAGCGCCTTGACATCAAGCTTCTGCACGACATCTACCAACACGGTGAACAAATATCTCGCGAAATATTACTGCGAAATGAGCACACGCACGATAAATAGCCTCGACGGCCCCCTGCCGATTTGAAAGCACGATAGCATCCCCAATGAGAGGAACGAGATGTTCTATCACAAAGAGCATGGCTTCTTCGGTCATAACCTTGCACACGGTAGCAAAGCATCGAGCAGCCGCTTGTCGGATGATCGCGAATTTGCTCCGAACAGCAATTGCCATGGGAGGGAACAGTTCTGTAAGCCTGGGCCACAATGTGGCGTCTAGTGCGGGTGAAATAGCCTCGAGAACGCTCAAGGAGTCGATAACATCCTGGCCATATTGTTTCTCCATAGAAGCATCCGCTTCTTGAGGAGACTCTGTTCGAGGCAAGTGAGGAAAGTCAATAAAACCGATGAGGATGATTTGGTCATACCTACACTACACGCACTCAAAAGACCACTAGACATAGACTGCCACATCTTTGGAATAGCTTCAAGAAGGCGGGGTCCAAATTTCGCTGATAAGTGATCAAACGCAAGACCTGCCCCTCTCCTAGAGAGTTTCGTCTTCGCAGCTTCGTCCTCTGACCTTGCAGGTACGCCCTTGTCTTGTGCCTCTTTTCCGCCCTTGGTTGGTGCAATTTTTGACCACGTCTGTAACGTAAGAATGCCTTTATAAATTGCCCGCGAATAAGCAAACGTCGGCGTCTGCTCTACATCCTGACAGAGGAATGTGCAGAGGTTCTTCACGATTTTATCCGGAGGCTGGCTAATATTGTGTTGTACACAGAAGTCGATGAAATTAGCAACAGCAGCTGCAGACCGTCGCTGAAGGTCCAGATTATCCTCATTCTTTATATTGTCAGCGACTGTCCAAGGAGGGCAACTCGAACCCACCTTAATGCCGTTCATAATTCCCTTTACTACAGGGCTCACCTTGTCTGGCGTGCTTCTGAATGATACGAAAGCTGCTGCAAATGCAGCCGAAACACGAGTGTCATGCTGAGCCTTCACCTCTGCATAATGCTCGATGCTCTGCACAACTTTACGCCTCTTTTCAGCAATGACACCTAGCTCCCGCTTCTTGGTCCTGCCAAGACTATCCTTGAGCTTTGTATACATAGCCCCAACAGCCTCGTGTGCAGTATCGATAGTGAAACACCCGGGCTTGGTACCACTAATGTCAATCTCGTCTCCAAGATGAGGGATCAGCGAAATGGGGATTTTACAGTCACTTGCGAAGCAATGTAGTAGCGAATAACACTCGGCATGTATGCGGTGAAGAGTAAATGCCATTTCGTGATACGCCGTTGGAGGTGGCCCTTGTAAGAAAGCTAGTGCCCTTGCACTAATTTCACCAGCGAGGGGGAAATTATCGAGAATCGGGCCAGGCGGCGAAAATGCATCGTAAGCGCGTGCCCATTCTTCTGCAACTATAGCGGCTAGGAACTTCTGGAGCATGCTCGTTGAATCCATGTAGTGGAGCAGAATAGGCTGGAAAAGCTCTTCAACAGACTACAATTATGATTTAGTTTCACAATCACAAAATATACACGATCGCAAACCTTGGGTGGCCAATACACAATTAGGTAGGCAAGCGCAGTTGCCGTGGCGACTCGAGCTTGTAAAATAAGTTCAGAAGAAACAAGAGAGAGATCTTGGGCGAGCATATTCTTGTCGACGTTGTGTCTCTCGGGAGCCGTATCAGTCCCGTCCTCCGCAAATGTTGGATAATGGAATGTTGACGTGTCGATAGGGGCGCCGAGGGGTGTCATCAAGACCGCATACCATTCCAGAGCTGTTTGTTGCTTTACAGTCTTCTTGATGAGTCCTGATGAGCTAGAGATGACTTCAAGTGCTGTTCGCCAACTAGCAAGCGATACAGATCTTATGTCTGGACGTTCTTCGACAATGAGATTCTGGAAAAGGAGGCGCAAGAATGGGGTGGCTATCCAGTCCCGAGGAAGCGATGGTACTGTCATAAAAGACGACAAAGTCTTCACCACAGCAAGACGGACATTCGGAATGGTGTGACGGAAGAACGGGAATAATGTGGGTGCAAGCTCGGACAACGAAAGTCTAACCGAGAAACGGAAGCATTAGCACAGGGCATTGAATACACTTGAATACTTACGATAAATTTGAATCACCGAGGATCTCGATAACCTTGCTATAAGTAACCAGTGTACCTACCAACAGTCGAGCGACCGGAAAGAAATTATCAAGTAAACTACTTACCCAGCAAATCCATGACAGCACCAACGCTAGAGCTCAGATCGTCCCTCATATCACGCAAACAAGTCCACAGTACGGCCAAAACTCGATCAAGTGATTCTGGTAATCGCTCAACTAGGTGACTTGCCACAGGTAGCAAACAAGTGGCAGCTACCGCACGGACGTCATCATCGCGATCGCCGAGCCTGGAGAGAATACTTAGCAACCTGGATTGTGTTATCCTCGGAAATCTGACATACCCCAGCACGGCAGCATCCACGACCCCCATCAAAATTGTTTTACCTGGATCTCCCGATTCTTCCTCTTTGGGGGCATCAAACAAATCACTTCTGACCGCGACTTCATACTTGATCCCGAGGAGACCAGCATGGCGCACCTCCCAGACATGGTTTCGATCATCTTTCCTCCCCCCCTTGGCATTCGATGGGACTGCAAATTCTTGTCTTATCATTTGCAGAAGGATGGAATGTACATGGCCAACGGAGCGAAGAGGCATGTGTAACAGAAGAGAGGCAAGTGTCTGGGAAACTGTTTCACGGACGGGAGCAACGACCTGGATTGCTTTAAGCGAGGGGTTCCGGAGAAAACGGTGCCATACCACACCTGGTCAGAAACGAAGTCCCCGAACCGATCAAGAACAAAAACACAAAGTAGCTTTGCCGCCAAGTGGTTGCACCATTCTTCGTGAACTCGTGCATTCTCCTCCGAGGAAACACCATCTATAAGCGATGGTCAGCGAAGCAATGGGTGCATGTCGACGGGCAGACCTCTCATCCCTCCAGCTGCACCTTGTGTCTTGAGCAATTCCCGCAATGCCATCGCAGCTCCGTGACGTGTTTCCCATGTGGGCGAGAAAAGATCAACTTCGAGAAGATTGACGATCCCACCCCACACCCATGATCCCTGATGGACTTCAAGGGCGTTGGACTGTTGAGTGGATTTTGGGGATACAGCGCCGCCCTTCAAAGGATCGACTACAGCCTTTTCTGAAGGGGGGGCTTTGAGGAGAGGATTTGGGCTATCTAGACGAGACCTTGGCGGTTCTTGTGACTCCGCAGATACAAGACGCGCTCTACGAAATAGTTGGTGGGGTAAAAATCGAAGAATGTTGACTTACTTGTTAGATGGACCGGTAGCGGTAGCGCTGTAGCGCGCACTGGCACCAGAAGGAGGGGGAGGGGGAGGCGCAACGAAAGCAGCGCCACCTACTTTGCGCTTCCGTTTCAGCCGATTGCGCTCACGAGCTGAAAGACCACTCAAGTCACCGACTTCAACTGCCGGGGTAGCTGGAGTGATAGGTGAGGGCACAACAGGTGTGCTAGAATGGGATCGAGCTGGTGGTGAGCGCTCTTTCCTGAGATTGAAGTCAACTTCCATCGGAGAGGCAGATGATTGGTTATCCTCTCTGCTGACGTGGATGTCTGCATCGCTGGTAGCGTCGGCTTCTGCTTCTATCGTAAGCTCCTTGTCGATATCCATATCATCGGCACCCCCGACACTATCAAGGAAATCGAGGCCGAGTCGTCCCATGGCTTCCTTTCGGGCTCGTTTCACTTCAACGGAGTTGGCAAGTATCCCCGTGGGCTTCGTAAACTCCTTCCCGGAGGAAGCCAGAAGGAGAGCGCCCTTCTGCATCAACTCCTGAACGGAGAATGGCGGGAAATCGGGAGGGCTTATCGGAAAGTCCTCTGGAGGTTTGATATCATCTGGTTGGGGATGCCAAACAGGTACAAGCGTAAATATTTGTGAAAGGGCATTAGAGGCCGCTGATCTCGTTTCATGACTCTTTGAATGCAAGAACGGTAGTATCTAGGTAGCAAGGAGCTTTATGATGTGAATCGTAGGAATAAGAGTCAAAAGGCTTACGCGAGCGACGACAGCCAAGAGCTCAGACCAAGCTGATGTATCGCCGATGGTCGTGTGCTGGCGATTTGATTTGAAGTCGTCCTCAGTAGCGACATCACTGATGACGCTTCTTGCTGCAAGCTGAGCAATCTGTTTTGCCGCAGTGTTCCTCACCGAAGTGGAAGAACCGGTGTCGAGTAGGAGAAGGAGCCGGTCCAAGCTGAGGCGAGATCAGCAGATGACAGGGACGGAAGGAGAAGATGACACACCGAGATGTCATATCTTAAAAAGGAATTTGGGCTACGCCGGATAGGCGGGCCGGTACAGAAATGGGTTACTTTGGGAGGAAAATGATCGTCTGGGGAACTTTCTCACGGTCGTTCCTTCGCAGTTGTCCTTTTTATCTTCGTCCCCGCGTGACCCAGAAATACGTCTTGTCACACCCCTTGTCACACCCGCCACGAGTGGCACGTGGCGTTTTTTTGTATGGACTTGTTAAACTTTGTACACCGGCTGCGCGAGTATGCGTCGCTGGTTCTGCACGCGCCAGGTGCGCCCTCCGCAAACCGTCAACGCTGTGCTCAAGGCCGATCAGATGTTGATGGCGAGTTCTACACCGCCGTGCGCCAGCTCATAGATGTCCGTTCCATATCTCTGCATCTCATCGCACCGATGGACCAGTTCATCACCATCGCGCACCAGAAGTTGCCTTTTGTTGATGGTCTCGCCAAGTTCCAATGGCGCATGTTGTACATAGATGCTTCCATCCTCAAGGTGCTCGCCCGCGCATCAATATCCGACCTGCGGGAAGACACTGCCAGGGAATGCATCTCCACGCTCGATCGTGCCATCATCATTGCAGGGGCTACCGACGACGACGGGCGCCGCGACTATATCGTGCACGACGTAATTAAGCAATTACAGTCTATCGTACCCTGGCGCAATCCCAGCGGCGCAGTGCTCAACATCGCCAAATCAGCGCCGCCTGTTCCACCCTCACCCACTTCCAAAAATAGTATATGTATTCTCGCCGCACTTCCATCCATCGCGGCTACCCAAAAGCAGTGGAGTCGAACCCCGTTTGTCATACGCGGATTCGCTGATGATTGGCCGGCGATGCATCAGCCACGTCAATGGGCGTCCCTTTCCTACCTGTCCTCTGTAACAGGCCCAGGTCGCATTGTTCCTGTAGAAGTCGGAGATGACTATCGGGCTGACAATTGGTCCCAGAGACTGATTAGTTGGGAAGAATTCCTTTCTTCTTTGGATCCATCAGCGCATCGCCACCATCATACCCTCTACCTGGCTCAACACAATCTTTTGATGCAGTTTCCTCGATTGCGCCAGGATATCATTCTCCCGGACCTCATCTACGCCTACCTTGACTCGCCCGATTTTCCGGCCTACGTACCACCTCCCGACGTCTTACTGAATGCATGGCTTGGTCCCAAAGGGACGATATCACCCGCTCATACGGTAAGTCGACATCCCTGCGCTCGTTAGGCCGAGAATCAGCGCAGACCTGTTACAGGATCCGTTCTTTAATTGCTATGGTGAGCCCACGTGCTGTTCTGTCAAAAATACACAACAGAACTTGATTTCCCACGCGATAGTACAGGTAGTTGGTCGCAAGACCGTCTGGCTGGCTCCGCCTGCGGTCACGCTAGCCATGTACCCTGCCGCTGACAAGAACCACAACCCAGCAGCCAATACGACCAGCCCACTGTTGAGCAACACTTCTCGGGTGGATGTATTTCCTATGACGACACATGAAATCGTAGCGTCGCAGACTGCTTACCCTCTGTTTTGGGAGACGGTGCCTGACGAGGCATCTTGCGTGACGCTAAATCCCGGTGATCTCTTGTTCTTCCCGCCGGGATGGTGGCATGCCATGCGGAGCGAGGATGTGAGCTTCTCCGTGTCAATGTGGTTTTAAATGAAAACCAGCGTTCCTCCTGGTGGTGCTCAATGAACGGACGAATTCGCGGCGTTCCTGGTAGGATGGTGATCAAGTGTGTCAGAATGAAATAAATGTCACAAGGACTGTACTTATTAGTAGCGCGTGTGTATGGTACATAGCTTTTCAAGCACCGGTCGCAACCGAGTCCAGCTCAACTGCCAATTCAGTCGTGAACTATCTTTCAGCTGCTCGACATCGACGGCCACCTCCTCTCTCCTCTTTCCCATGTCCTCCTCGGACGCTGACCGTGTCATCGGGCCCACCTCTCCCTTCCCGAGCACAAGGCCAAGTGGCGCTCAATCACCTGCGCCTTCCGCGTCATTGACTGACCAACACATCGCGGATGCCCTGACCAGCTCCCTGGACAACGGAGCAACCTTGGATTTCACCCACAAAAGTCTCACTGATGTCGGAGAGGATGGTGCCGAGCGTCTGGCCACCGCCGGCAGCAACGAAACGTCTACAGAGCATGTTTCAATCACTAGGTCCGCTCATTTACTGCGACACGCTCATGGCACGCACTGAACTACGGACCTTGCATACTTCAGAATCGCACTCAGCTACAACCGTCTCGCAACGCTCCCAACGGCCTTTGCGTTGTTGTCACGTCTACGTTATCTGAACCTCAAGAATAACAACTTTTCCGTTTTTCCAGATGTCGTATGTTCTTCACTATCTCGTGCCGCTTTCACTACCGTTCAACCACGTCTGCAGTTGACCGTAATTCCTTCCCTAGAGATCCTGGACATTAGTAGGAACAAAATCAAACGATTGCCAAGTCAGCCCGGCTCACTCTCAAACCTTCACGTGCGTTTTTCGGGACTTATCTGTTGATGGACTCTAAACCGCTTTTATTTCTAGGTTTTGTGCATTTCACGCAACAGGATCTCTCGCCTTCCGGTATATCTGGCTGATTTTGACAGTCTAGATGTACTGAAAGTAGACCACAATCCTGTCGAGTGGCCACCAAAATCGACCATTGAAATGAATGGCTCGCTAAGCAACCCGCAAACTATGAAGGACTGGATCCTTACATTACGAAGGTGGCTCCGCGATAATCAACCTCGTCTGGACATCAAACCAAAGCCCAGCGTGGAGTCATTCATGAGCGAGAATGCTGCCCTCAATCACTCCATGTAAGTGCAATTTAGTCACCTCTCATACTGATCCTGAGAAACTTTTTTCAGCGAGGAAAGTTTGCAGTCTTGGACGGCACTAGGAAAGGAAGACTTCTCAGCAGGGCCCACACCACATGCTCCGGCTTTCGCCATTGATGATCACTTTCCCTTACCCCCGCTTCCCGCAAGTTCCAAATCTGCTGCTAGCACACGCTTTGAACGACCACCGCCTCTCAGACTCGGTTCATTGCCACCATATGACCCTCCTCTTCGCTCCTCCTCCCCAGAGAGCTATTTGCCAACTCCTGAGGAGTCCGTGTCGTCAACTGACGATGATCACACTGCCGTACCGGATGGTTTCCATCATCAAAGAAGTAGTTCACTGACGCGCAAAAGTCGTGATCGTCGGCCTGCATTATTCGGAAAGAAGAGTATTCCAGATCTGGGCACTTCACCTCCACTCTGTGATCAGGGGCGCGGTACACAGTCACTTGATTCAGGGTCGACAGTTATTCCATCCATACCATCTTCAACGACGAACGGGATGCTACGCGATGACTTCACCATGCCCTCTCCTTTGGCCCACCGACAAGATTCTTCGTCTTCGTCTTCCGAGGTATCTTCACGCCAGAAGACCCAGAAGCAATGTATGACAACACCCCCATCTTCGGCATCGCCAACGTCCGCTGAGCGACCACATCCGGTTCCTGATACCGAGCGACATGCTTACTTCAAACGTCTTTCCGCCCTACCGGCCAACGCAATTGCCAACAACTTACCGCCTCCTTTGCATTCCCTGGTTGAATGCGCGCGTTCCCTCTATTTCTCGGTCTCGCAAGTTTACCAAGCACTCTCTCATTACATCACATATACAATCAACCAGAAGCTCTCATCAGTCCTTCGGAAGGTCACTGACCCGGCATATACTTACATGACACAGCTTAACGGTGTCCTCGAGCGGTTCGACGCTGTTGCTAAGAAGGCGACACCCGGGTCAGCTATATGCAAGGCATTGGTGGAAAGCAGTAGGGATTCGGCCGCTGTGTTTGGCAAGGCGATTGCGATGCTTTCCCTGCAACTCAAGATTTTGGCCTCAAGAGATGATGACCGATACATGCGTTCACTAGTTCTTATCTTCTATGGTGCGGCCGCAGAGATTTCTCATGCATGGCGAAGTATGGCCCCTCACATGGAAGCCATCAAGCCCTACTTGTCAGATCCGCGCGGGATTGCTCCCTGTAAAACGAAGGGTGCTACCATGGTATCCCCGGTTTCGAATATCGAATCCTCGTCTCCTGCTAGCATAATGTCGTCTCAACTTTTTCCATTTCAGCACAATATTCCGATTGTGAGATCGCGCCCCACACAGAATACTCTCGGGCGAGTTCGTACTACTCGACGACACGCTGGGTCATTCAGTTCGAAAGACGTGGAAATCGGGAAATCCTTACCGTCTTACGATTTCCCTCTGCCACTTAACCCGCCGAATAGCATGTCGACAACAACTCGGCGCGCTGGCCAGAAATGCCCAGCTACACCGTTATCTGCCTCGATATCTGGTTTTGTGCCCTTGCCGGCGCCAGTAGGAACGATCCATGGCGTTCCACCTCCGATGTCGGTCTCACTGCTCAGTCGTCCTACATGGGCGGGTCCAAATGGGCACCACTCGCCTCAAGGATCACAAACCTCTTTGACAGCTTCATCTGCTTCTTCGTCGCCTCAGGTTCCTGCGCGCCGACCGACACTCGAGATTCCGCCGTCAAGAACATTGGTTGACAATCATGCCTTAGATTCAATGGAAACCGCAGTGGATTCGGCCCCCGCTGTATGGGGACTTATGCAAGACATGGTTGAGACCATATCGGAGACACCAGGGTTAAATGGAGATTTCCGCGACTTGATTGACAACGCTAAGGTCGTTACGGAACGCCTGCGGGTCAACATCATCACTGTGCGCGCTGGAGATCCTACCGCTGACAGGCGAGCGCTACGAGATAACGCACATTTGTTCGTAAAGGCGAGTCAACATTAACTTTCAGTGCTCGGTTGATTTATGTTCTGGGCCGCCTTTGTTTCAAATTACCAACACTAACATCTGACATCTTTCTTTAAGATTGTTGTAAAACTGTCAAACTTCATCAAGGCCTATGGTTCTTCTCATGCAGTTTTCCCGGACCTCCGTTCCAAGATGGTGGCTCTTACTAACTCGACGCAGGAATTCGTCATGCTGTTGCATGTTTCGTCCTTTTCTCCTTCGAGTACCCCTTTACCTTACTCCCCGATGGTCTCGGCGCCAGTGCAACCGATAAACGCAAACACACACTTCCGTGGCTTCGACGATAAGCTCGGCGCGAGCCTTTCACGTAGTTTGAGTACGCACCAGCCCAAGGCTCTTAAGCTGGTTGCACCTG